>JAKUCC010000257.1:0-14314 GCA_030563365.1 Hemisphaericaspora xylanilytica | reverse complement strand
ATATACACGAAAAGAGACAACAGAGATGGCATTGGTATCAGCAGCCCCCTATTTGGCTTTATTAGGTGAACAAGATGAAAGTTTGAAGGAATATGCTTTGACATCGTTGAATGAAGTAGTGGATCAATTATGGGCAGAAATAGCAAACAATATATCTGATCTAGAAGAATTATTTGATGATGAATCTTTCCCAAAGAGACAATTGGCAGCATTGATCATTTCTAAGGTTTATTATAACTTGGGTGATTTTGATGCCTCTGTCAAGTATTCTTTATCCGCTGGCGATGAATTTAATATCCAGGAACAATCCCAATATATGGAAACTATGGTTTCTCAATGTATCAACCTTTACAATTCATTATCACAACGCAAATTCTTGGATCCTACTGTTGAAATTGATACTAGATTAACTTCAATTTTTGAAAAAATGTTGGAAAAATGTTTAAATTCAAATGAGATAAAATTGACTCTTGGTATTGCATTGGAGGCATTTAGATTGGACGTGGTGGAAAAGATTCTTAAGGATCAAATAACCCAAAATGAAGAAACCGGATTGAATTTAGTAAATTATGTTTTGGTTTGTTCCAACTCGACCATCAAAAATTCCACCTTTAGAATTCAAGTATTAAATTCTTTAATTTCCTTGTTGTTGTCCTTAAAGAATCACCAAGACTTTTTCACAATTGTCAAGATTATTGTTCAATTGAACGATTCTACTATTGCCGTTAAATTGTTTGAAGAATTAATCAAGCAAGATCAATCGTTGATTGCATACCAAGCTGCATTTGATTTGGTGAATGCTGCATCTCAAGAGTTGTTGGAGAAGGTCCACAATCAATTATCTCAAGTGGTTGAACCAGAAAATATCGTTGGGTCTAGGATCCTTAACATTTTGACTGGTGTACCAAGTTGTGATTTGGATAATACCTTTTTATTCAAGAATAACAATACCGATATTACAATTTTAAACAAAACCAAAAACTTGTTAGAAGGCAGAAGCTCAATTTTCCATTCAGCAGTAACATTTGCTAATGCATTTATGCATGCAGGTACAACGGATGATTCATTTTTTAGAAAGAATTTGGAATGGTTAGGAAGAGCAACCAATTGGTCCAAGTTCTCCGCAACCGCAGCTCTTGGTGTTATTCATAAGGGAAACTTATCACAAGGTAGAACTATCTTAAAGCCATACTTACCTGGCTCTTCTGGCACGGCACATACCAAGGGTGGATCCCTTTTTGCATTGGGATTGATCTTTGCTGGTCATGGGAGAGAAGTTATTGGCACTTTGAAATCTTTTATTGACGAAAATGGTAACTCAGCTGGTAATACCGAAACAGATGTCATGTTACATGGTGCCGCATTAGGTGCAGGTGTGGCTGGTATGGCCTCCGGTAGCGAACCACTTTATGAATCCTTGAAGGTTGTGTTGTATTCTGATTCCGCTATTTCTTCCCAAGCAGCCGCACTTGCTATGGGTTTGGTTATGTTGGGATCTGGAAATGAAGCTGCCATTCACGATATGTTGACCTATGCTCTTGAAACTCAACATGAAAATATTATCAGAGGATTGGCAATCGGTATTGCGTTGTTGAATTATGGCCTTGAAGAAAAAGCAGACTCTGTTATTGACAAATTAATGACCCAAGAATCATCAATTTTAAGGTATGGAGGTGCATTCACGATTGCCTTGGCTTATGCCGGTACTGGAAATAACAAGGCTATTAAGAAGTTGTTACATTATGCTGTATCTGATCCAAGTGATGATGTCAGAAGAGCATCTGTATTATCCTTGGGTTTCTTGTTGATTCGTGATTACACTGCAGCACCACAAATCGTGGAGTTATTATCCCAATCTCACAACCCTCATGTCAGATACGGTACTGCATTGGCATTGGGTATCTCTGGTGCTGGTAGGGCATATGCACCAGCCATTGAAGTTTTAGAACCATTGACGAAAGATCCAGTTGATTTTGTTAGACAGGGTGCTTTGATGGCATCAGCTATGATTTTAATGGAACAGAATGAGCATTTGTATCCAAAAGTAAAACAATTCACCAAACAGTATGCTGATGTAGTGAAGAATAAACACGAAGATGCCTTGGCAAAATTCGGTGCTACTTTGGCGCAAGGTATAATAGATGCGGGTGGAAGAAATGCTACTATCACTTTGGAGAATTCTCAAACCAATACATTGAATATCAAGGCCATTGTTGGTTTGACAGTTTTTGTGCAATCATGGTACTGGTTCCCATTAGCTCATTTCTTGTCGTTATCATTCACTCCAACTTCTATCATCGGGGTAACTGGCGATTTGAAGGCACCTAAGTTTGAACTCAATTGCCATGCTAACCCAGAATTTTTCCAATATCCTGCTAAAGTTGAAGAGGCAAAGGAGAAACAACCTGATAAGCTTGCGACTGCGGTGTTGTCTACTACTGCTAGGGCCAAGACTAGAGCCAAGAAGAAGCAAAGAAAGCATGAAGGTGGAGCTGATGATCGAATGGATATTGATGAAGAAAGTAAACCAGAAGAGGCCAAGAAAACTGAGAGTACAAAGCTGGGCGATAGCAAGGGTACCTCGACTCCAAAGGAATCTAAAGCTTCCGATGAACCAGTGCAAGTTCGTTATAGCAAGACTCCATATAAGATTGAGAATTTATCACGAGTTTTGCCGGTACAATCAAACTTCGTTTCATTTATTAAGGATGACAGATTTATTCCAGTAAGAAAATACAGAGGTTCAGGTGGTATAATAATCCTTGATGACACTAAGCCAGAAGAAAAGGTTGAATATATCAAGACTGTTAGACAGTTGAATATTACTGAAGCTCCAATGCCTGAACCATTTACCTTAGCTGGTGATGATTTAAAGGATGATTACGAATAAGAAAAAGGTTCCTTCTTCTCTTTGTATAAAAATCATTACAAAAGTTTTATTTCGTCTAATATATACGTAACTATCAAAGTTGTATCATAATTTATTAGTTTACCTCATTTCTCAATCACAACTAACGAACTCGGGATTAGTGATGCATGCAATATTTACGTTTCTTTTATTCACAGTTGTGAATGGAGGTAACGTTTCCCATGGGCCAGGTTTTATTCCAAACCGGGTTAATTTTATCCTTCGTTGTTTTACCCCACTGATGAGTAGCTGTTCAGTAGTCAATGCAAATTGTAAACTCCCCGCCGGGGGAACATCACAACTGATGGTACCCGATATACCTACGGAGGGACCAAATTCAAGCAGAAGTGATGGATGTAGATTGATCAAAAACGTTGAAAAATCAACCTTGAAATTAGCCGCGCCTCCTACTTCAATTGACCATCCTTGGATATATGTTGCTGGTTGGGTTGAATGATTTCTAATGCATTTTCCCAAGGTGGTGTGTACATGCGGTTGGCGTGTGAATGTGGCGTTCTGATAGCTGATTTCGACAAATGGCGGGGCTGATGCTGTTCGAAAGGGTGTCCTTCTGGGTTTGGATGTTGGTTTGGTTACTATTGGTGTGGTTGTGGTTGTGGGTGTTGTTCGTATTGGAGACATGAGTTCTTCAACTAATTCTTCATTAAAGATTACTGAGTTTGAAGATGATATTCTAACGACTCCGTACCGTAGTAAGTTCTTTGATGTTAGTTTCGATATATCTTGAAATGCTTTTATTCGGTTTATATTGTGGATGTATGTTACAAGCATGGGATTTGGTTTAAAGCGCTTTATATAGGGGAGAATTTCAATGCAAGCTAGGTTATTGATCAATAAACACATCGGCACCCACAACGACACAATGCAAGATATTTTCATACTAGCTCATGAATAATTACAATGATTAGATGGTATAGATGTTGTATCTAATTAATAGTACTGATCCTCTCTGTCTCTGGTGCTGCATAACACTAAAGAATTGACTGAACAAAAAAGAAAACGAAGCAAAAAAAAAAAATTCGCAGCAATTTAAATTGCAATCAACGCAAAAAAGTAATGAAAAACAACTTATAACTCAATAACAGCCCTGACTGGACGATGGTCACTACACAAACACCCACAACAATTCTGGTCAAGAACCTCATGATATAGAATATTTGTACCCTGAGGTACCCAGATAAAATCAATACTCGATTCCTTCTTACCAAGTGTAAACCCAGTAACCGTATGCTCATATCCCGCCCGTTGCTTGCATCCCCTGGAAGATTCCACCAAACCCTTCTCCAAAGTGCGATAAGCCTCATGTTTTGGTTCACTGTTAAAATCTCCCACCAATACACTTATTCCTTGCGAATGCCTCTTCATCATGTCAAGAATTTCAAGTGAAGATTTTTCTCGAGCTACTTTCCCACGATGATCGTAATGGGTATTAAAGAAATTGATAATTTGATTGGTTCGCTTACATCTGACCATCACCACAGTTACGATTCTTTCAAATGCAGCATCCCATCCTTTACTCACCTTATCAGGGGTCTCACTCAACCAATAAGTTTTTCCAAATAATAATTCAAATTCCGAATTGTTGAACAATATAGGTGCATATTCTCCACGAGTCTTACCGTCTTCTCGACCAACGCCAAAACTTGTCCATTGGGGACCTAATTGCTTCATTATATCATTCAATTGATTGTGTTTGACTTCCTGTAATCCAACCAAGGTGGGCATCACGGAGGAAACGTTTCTGATTAATTGGACTACACCCGGTAACCTTTCAGGCCATGGCTTCTCGTTGTCCATTCTATTCTTGGCATCTTGTCTGATGTTGTGAGTGTAAAATTGAATCTGCGAGTGAGAATTGGATGGTTGAGGCTGTGGCGGTGGGGGTGGTGGTGGTCTATCGTAGGTTGATCCTTCTGGTTTTGACGAATGATGATTGTGGATTGCATCCTTTGCTTTGTGTACAGCTTGATTAAGCCTTTTGTTTAATTCGTCACTCAATCCCATGTTTGACTTCCGTACTTGGATAAAGGAAACATAGCAAGTAACTTTGCTGCGGTTGGAGTGAAATTCCAGATGGTTGGTGATAGTGGGAAAGGTCGGGTCGTGCAAATCCATTCCCAATTTTTTTGGCTTATATGCAGAACCAGCTATATGGTTGCATTTATCAACTAATAAGTGACACTTGACCATTACAATTGTTCAAAGGTAATCAACAACAATCGTTGATCTCACTGATGTTTAAATTGAGATTCCTTATAAACAGGATAGATCATGTCATGACCAATGAAGTACATGTTTTGTCATTTCTACCACCAAATATACTGATTGCTACCAAGTAACCGTCGAATTGAATTATCAACTATTCTCATACTATTGATGTTATTCTCTTGGCCGTAGTGTCTTAATCAACCATTCAATCACTTAACTTACTTTCAACATGTGGGGTTACTCCAACTGACAATCACTTGATTACTGTGATTTTCACTTTTGTAGATAAAAGCAAAAAAAAAACACAAGCAAAAAAATAAAAAATAAGAAACCCTAAGCTCGTAAATAATTCTAAACGTATGGAAGCGCCACCCACCCCCAATGATTAAAAAAAAAACCGTTTAAAGTTGAAACCCAAACAGTTGAATATGTACCGACAACGAGAACTAACCAGATGTCAGGCAATATGATGAGGAGTCTGTCTACTGAAAGACTAGTATACAGCAACAGAAGCGGTGTATCTGCATCGTTAGATGACAACGGAATTCAAATATCTCAACAATCCATACTAGCAATAAATGACGATAGTAATCAAAGCAAATTCTCAGTATCCTGTTGTTCTCCTAACCTACAGACTCCTCAACAGTCGCATATCCCATTTAGAAACGTCTTATATGCAGAACAAATAGACGATGAAAAGTCAACCAATGATGAAGTATTGTTAACCTATGTCTATCCAACTGGTGTGAATGATTCAATCAAATTAACAACATTGAAAATTCAAATCACAAACTTAAATTTGAACTCCAATATCCCAGTAGCTGATCTTATTTTAGATAAAGCATATTCTAACCATATTATAAATCCCTCGATTTTAGTACTTATAAACCCTCATGGCGGTCAGGGGAAAGCAGTCAAAATTTTCGAGTCGGAAATATCCCCCATTCTCAAAGCAGCGAGGGCAAAAATCACTTACCAGGAAACCAAGTATCATGGACACGGAGTAGATATTGCTCGGGACTTGGATGTTTCTAAATTTGATATAATCGCTTGCTGTTCCGGGGACGGGATCCCTCATGAAGTTATCAATGGGTTTTATCAAAAGAAAGATAAAGGGGTTGAAGCATTCAACAATATTGCCGTGACTCAACTCCCCTGTGGTTCAGGAAATGCCCTCAGTTTAAGTACCCATGGTAGTAATAATGCCGGTTTGGCCACATTTCAAATGTTGAAAGCAAAGAGAACAAAACTAGACTTGATGGCAGTCACCCAAGGTACATGTGAATCCCAACAAACAAAGCTATCATTCTTGACCCAATGTTATGGGGTTATAGCTGACGCCGATATTGGAACTGATCATTTACGATGGATGGGACCAATTAGATTCGAATTGGGATTATTAAAGAATATAATCACCGGAACCAAATACCCCTGTGACTTGTATGTAAATTTCACCATTAGAGACAAATCCCAAATTCATACTCATGTAGAAATGCACCGTCAGAAAAGTTTGGAAGAAGAGGAATTACCAATAGTATCACATGGAGATTTGGAAATCTCAGGTCCAGGAATACATGAACCTGTTCCTCAAGATTGGACCAAAATCTCAAATGATATAACTGACAACTTGAATATTTTATACGTGGGTAAGATGCCATATATTTCAAACGATGCCCAATTTTTCCCGGCAGCATTGCCCAATGATGGATCAATGGATATGATTATTACTGATACCAAAACGTCATTTATGGAAACAGCATCGATTTTACTTTCAGTAGAAAAGGGGACTCATGTCCATAATGATAAAGTTAAACACGCGAAGATTTTGGGTTATAGATTGATTCCAAAGGTTAGAGATTCGAAAAGGCACTACATATCAGTTGATGGAGAAGAATTCCCATTTGAAGCATTACAAGCAGAAATTCTTCCCCGAGTGCTAACCGGATTACTACAGGATGGTTGTTATGTAGATACATGCTTTACTAAATAGCTATAATACTGGTTTGTTTTGTTTAAAAAGAAAGAATGGCACCTATTCTTAGCCTAATCAAGGAATTATTATTGGACTTCCCCATATTTAATCTCATAGTTGGTATATCTATCCACCAACTCAGTGACAAATTGTTTATGGGTTGACACAAGCTGCAGAAGAATGTCCAAATCTGACTCTTGTAGTATTTCTCGTTCCTTAATCTCCGTCTCCAAGGTTTTCTGGCTCTCAATAGTTTCCTCCTGAAGTAACTTATCATAATTCTCTAGTGAAATAGACAACATTTCATGAAATGATGCAGCTAATAAATTATTTGAAATAATTAATTCACTCACTTTTTTGGCCATTTTAAGATACTGGTTTTCCATACTTAAATATGCAATTTCATTATCAATGCCAGGTTCGCTAGTACTCATTTCACGGTTATCATCGACAAATGGATTCTGGTTCAGTTTGAGCGAATTTATTTGATCATCCTTCTCTTTAAGTGATCGATTGTGTTGTTGCTTTAAATTTTGGATGTTCTTCTTGTGGATATTTTTAACAGACGTTAGCTCACCCTCCAACCGCTTAATTTTAGTCTCATACTCCAAATTTGTCTTTTTATAACTATCGATAGATGTCTGTTGACTAACCTTACTTTTCTTCAAGGTTTCAATCAGCTTTTTAGCATCAACTAACTGCTCCGAGGTCGTTTGGAATTTACGTGAAGTCTTTTGGGCTTTGTCTTTCCATTCCTGTTCTTTCTGTTGGGATAAATAGAGCTTATTCTGGAGATTATTCACCATTTGTTGATGTTCCTCTTTCATTCTTATAAAATCTTTATGTTCAAGATCTAGCTCTTTAACAGTAGTACTCATGGTGCCAAGTAACTCCTGAATTATATCTTTGCTTTCACGAACACAACTCTTCAAATAATCTAGCAGTATATCTTTGTCTACTAACTCAGCTTCTAATGCTGATACTTCCTCCACCACACGTCGTTCTAACAGTTCTTTTTCTCTAATAAGTTCTTGATTTGATTTCACATATTCGTTTAGTTCATGCTTGTGCGACTGAGAAAGGTCTGTTGCCTTATCCAACCGTGACTTCTGGGCATTAATCTCTTGTTTCAAACATTTAATTTTACTATTCAAATCATCAATCAGTTCCAAGTAATGGTCTTCCTTCGATTGTATTGCTGCTAATGTTTTGGTAAGTGATAGAACTTTCTCGGCAATCATCTTAAACAACGATGTATCGTATACTTCAATTTCTTCAAAATCCACTGTAATAACCAATGTTTTGCATATTGCACGGATATAAGCTTCCAAACTATCTCTCCCGAATCCTTCCTGTTGGCTTAGCTCCTGTTCTATAGTGGCATATGTTGAGTCGGTGCTGTCCGGATCATCGATCTGATTGTTTTCGTATTGGTAAGAATGATCAGAGTTATATTGGTTCTTTGCTTCCTGATCATATAGTGCATCACTTTCGTGGACATTCTCACCAGACGGAGAATCACCAATTATAATCTGTGCACTGGACTGAGTACCATCAAGGGACTCTGTTTGGAAGGATACCTTCTTTGGGATTGCATTTCTTGCATTGGGTATTGGTTGAAGCGATACTTGATAGGATGGTTGCGAGTTTGTGGATATTGTTGGACTCGGTGCATTTGACGCCTTGTTTACACGTTCCTCCCATTTGTGGATTTGAGTTGGTGGTGCAACTGGCTTTCTATCACGAGTTGGCGACAGGTTCCTATACAATGGTTCTGATTTAACACCAAGCATGTATGATAAAGTACAATAAGGCTTGAGCGCATGAGGTTATCTGGTAACTTAGAATAAACTGGTTGCAAAAAAAAAAAGTACAAACCACACAGAAGTAGCTTCCAAATATACGAAGGAGAGGGTGAGACAATCCGATTATGACAGTGTAAAAACAAACTCTGGTTGATGGTATGTATGTATACAATCTAAATAAAGCTACAATCAGTACTACTCAATGACCAATCTTTTGATGTTGAACATTGGAAACTTGTCTCAATTCTTCTAATCTTTCCTTCAATACTGGCAAATCACGCAAATTCTTCTCTAATACGATTCTTTCCTGCTCATACTTCAATCTCTTTTCAGCATCTAATGGGCCAAAGAAATATCCACCCTTTCCATCAAATTTCAACAAATACCGATGGAAATGCCACAATGCAGATCTATGCGCAACGGATAATAAGGTAATCCCCAATGATTGTGCATGCTGATACATGAACTGTTCCATATCTGGGGAAACTGCCGAAGTACATTCATCCAAAACTGCAAACTTGGGTTCATGGTAATATAATCTCGCCATTGCCAATCTCTGTTGTGCACCAATAGAAAGCTCTTCATTCCAATCCTTCAAATCATCTAGCATATCTATATAGTCTTCTAACTTTAAGATTGTTAAGATGTCCTTTAACTCATCATCGTTCTTCTTTTGGTTCGCGATCGAATGGGGGTATATAATTTGTTCTCTTAATGTACCCTTAACCAAATAGGCTCTTTGTGGCAAATAAAACATATTCTCAGTGGTTGGGATGGAAATCGTACCTTGCTTAACTGGCCATAATCCACCCAACATTCTAAACATGGAGGATTTACCAGAACCGTTTGGACCAGCAATCAATAAATGGTCACCCTTTTTAATAGAAAAACTCAAGCTTTCAATTAAGGTGACATCTGCAGGAGTCAATAGTCTTACCTTATCAAATGTGATTTCATTATTATTGTACTTGACGTTAGGCATTGCCTTCTTTCTTTTGGTAACATCATGCAAAGTATCTTGGAACTCTGACACTCTGGCAGCATGTCCGACAATTTGCAAAACATACTTTCTCGCGTAAATCATTCTATCCAAAGAATCTGATGCATTCAATAACAACCTTCTATTGGTGATAAAGTTACCAGCCAGATTCTTATTTTCAGGCTCACCCAAATACTTTCCAATGAAAATTGGAGCAGAACATAACACTAACCCAGCTGCACCCCAGAAATACTTGACAATAAAAGTTTGAGCAATTTCGTGAATAGCTTTCTTCCAATATTCTCCCTTCAGGAATCTTTCCAATGTATAATAACAGTAATCAATATAGTCCAATTCACGGTTATGCCCTCTCAAGAATGCAATTTCTTCATTATTAGACACTATTTTAGAATGGGCAGATCTTAATTGACCTTCCAAATGTGCTCTCTCGGATGCTAATTTGGCAAATGGAGGTGAAAACAATCTCAAAATCATTGTCGTAAAATGGGTAAGTAAACCCAATGCTAAAGTACCTTCACCATTTCCAACTCCACTTTTACCCAATTCTCGAGCACATAATACTAAATCTAATGAGGGCTTTAACAATTGTCCTGGTAAACTGGATAAAGCCTCACTTAAACGGGAGACATCGGTGGTGATTCTTTGATTTGGATCCTTGATTTTATTGCCACTTAAATGGATTAATGAATAATAATTTGCATCCAAATTTTCAGGCAAATAATTATTTAAGATGTTATCATTGAGATTGGATCTGATAGCGATGCTTAAATTGTCTCTGGTCCAAGATAACAACGCATTCGTCAATGCTGCAGGAATACCAATCAACATCCAATATAACAATAATTTTGCGAATCTACGCAACCGTTTCGAAACCAACGCCCCAACCAACTGACCATCTAAATTAGCAACTTTGATAGTAAGCAATGCACGAATGACCAACAATATCATATGCACTAGCAAGTGCAATACGGTTTTGTCAGTCACCGAAGGAATGATAGCTCTGGCAAGCCTATAGAATGATTCTTTCGATAAACTTGGATGTTTTGATTTTGATTTGGGAGTTCCGTCGACTTCCTTAGTTTCCTTGGACGAGGAGTCTTTTTGAGACCCGGCATTGGTAACGCCCGAAAATGCAGCTGTGATTAAAATAATGTATGAAGTGTTCAAGAATAATGACCGATTTGCTCGATAGAGTTTGAGCACCGATTGTGACAAAGAGCTGTCTCCAGGAGTTTGAACTTTCAATGCGGACATGGTGAGATGGGGAAGTTTTTGGTATGTCAGCAGGAGTTCTAAACTTGTTCAATATACGTTGAATCCAATGAATCTATGGGTGTTTTGTTGTTTTAATTAAATGAACGAAAAGAATAATGAATGGATAAATTCAAGTGGGCACAATGTTACATCTTAATTATCAATCAAACTGAAATCGCATGAACCTAAAAATCACATGATAATAAAAAAAAATTATAGTGGCATCTCTCTCGCTCCCTCAGTCTCCCCCGCCTTAAACGAAGTCTCCCCCGCGATTTCTCACAAAACATCCATTCTTCCATACTGTTTTTCATTTCACAGTGGGAAAATTAACGGCAAGATAACATGGAACATGCATGCCATGATGACTTCAGTCTAAATGAAATAGTTCCTAATTAGGAAATCACAGACTTATGAGTGACGTTGATGTTAGTTTGCCGAATCGATGGTTGCTTACATACGAGAAGCAATCCAAAGACCTCTTTCGAGGATAATTTTACGAATTTTAAATGTCAGTTAAAAGATTTATCAACATCTATAAACGAATCTCGGTTTTTTTATTTCATACATAACATGATAAGTATTGACAAATACTCCATATGAACTGATCTAAGCAGCATCATGTCCCATTTAATCAAATTGTGTTTGCATAATGTGTACTGTATGTCACATTGTAAATGATGAAACCTGATGGGAGCAAGCATGTCTTAGCAATAGTAACGTTATCCATTGACCAAAGTGGTCCTCCTCGCTTAAGTTCTAGAGGGAGAAATACAAATGGCTTCAACCATTGGCCTTGTGCCTTATCTACCCAGGGGCATGCCTGGAAACCATTGTTTAGTTTGTAGGATTGCGCGAGTAAGCGTTGGAACTACAACATGTCTGATATTGCTGCCATAGTTATTCGCTATTTAACACCTCTCTAAACTGGTTCTTATATCGGGAAATGTCTGATTCTAGTTCGTCGATTCTCGCAAAATATGCCGAATTTGCCAACTCCTCTGTCGAATCAACTTGATACCTAGTTAGCAACTTTTGAAACAATTCTTTCAATTGAGCCTTTGTCCTTATCTTGATTGATTTGTTTTCAAGTTTTACAGTGTAGTGATCTCTCCACTCAGTGAGAATTGTGTCAATCAAGTCGCTTGATGCTGAATCCAACTCTTTGGCATTCTTGATTCCATTTATGTGCAATAGTTGTGATATCAATAGAACATCTCGTGTTGAATATATTGCTGGGTTAGTGATTGTGCTCATTTTCCACTATTCAATGAACAGGAAAGGCATCTCCTGGTGAGTTCCCATCCCAGGATTTCCCTCATGTTCTTTTCTTCCTTTTTTTTTTCTGTGTCTCGATTGTTACACTAATTGGGACTGAATTTTTTGTACCGCGTTCCTGACATTGGACAACGTGTCTTGATACTGACTGACTCGTAGAGAGCGCCATATTCCATAACCATAAGCCACTTACAACTATACATCCAGCTACAACTATTGGTAAAGTTCCTCTAGTTCAATTGCTGTTTGCGAATGAGAAAATGGAAATCATCTAATTTTAGCAGGTGCAAAGCATAGACACACATCTATGAAGTAATGAAACTCGTCGATTCATTTTAAATCACGAAATTGTCTACCACAGTTCGATCATCATTTGATTTCGATCAATCTAATTGAGTAGAAGGAACATCACTTGATGACATCATCAACAGGCAGGTGTACTTTCCTTGGAGGAATTTTCCATAGTCGTTCACTTACCAATTTGTAAACAAGAATTTTTTGAATTTTTTTTTGACCACCAAATGTTCTTTGGCTGCATTTCTTAAGTACTCCAGTTCAAGTCTAGACAGATAGATTGGCAAGAAGGCAATACGGTTAGTCAATTTACCATATCTTGGTGCTGGATCACCTTTATCTCAAAAATATTGGCAGGTATGAATGAAAATATTTCCTTGTTTGAGGACAAATTCTCGAGAATTAACATCAACAAATCACCTGCAAGAAGAAAGAGAATATATCCTCACACTCTATATCCTACCAATGCTATAAGAAATACTACGAGATCAGAGAGCAATGGAACCAGTATAGCGGGAGACCCACAATTCTTAAATCCGAGGGTCGAAAAGTTTCCAGCCCCGCAAACTCCCTCCTCAAAGGTTATATCACAACCCCGATCTCAAAGTACGGTGAAGCCAAATCTTCGCAATGACATACGAATCAATTCCCCGATGTCAGAAATAGCTCACCTGAAGAAAGAACATCAATTTTCATTTATGAGAGAGACCACCTCTTCAATGCGCAAAAAGCAAACACATAATCCATTCAATACACCCACGCTCAACCCACCGAGAACGGGAACCCTAGTTGCACCAAAATTGCCTCCTCCTTCTTTACCATCACAACAGAAGGCGATAATTAAGAATCGTCCAGATCCTGTTCGTAAAGCAAGCTATTCCTTACGGGCGAAAAGATTGATGACCGAAGGATCATTGAAATTAGACGTCACATGTTCGACCAACTCTGATGGTAGTTCTACGGACGAAAATTCACCCTCCAAAATTGCAAGAAATGGTCCACCAGTAGGGTCACCCACCAAAGGGAAAAGACCTACAGGTCGAAGTGTCACACAACCTATGAACGAAAACGTGTTTGAACGACTATATCAACCAAAGAAACCAGAAACAAGACCTTTAAGTTATAAGAAGGACACGAGCTCCCCGATTAGGCAACGAGCACCGACTCCTCAAAGTATCAACAAACAAGTACTGGAGCCTAAGGTTCAAGAAATACGAGAGTTATTTCGTTTAATACACGCCAAAGATCCTGATTTGTTTCAAAAGCCCGACCGTAGTGAAAGCAATCCGCCGATTCCAATAGACCGGATACCCATGCATTTATTGAATGTTTACGAACGTGGCGAAATTGCAAGAAAGACGGACTTATATTACGTACCTACAAACTGTTCCAGAAATATAGACATCAAGAATTATCGAGAGAATTTTGGATTTGATGATAGGAAAGGTCACTACATTGTCATACCTAATGATCATATAAATTATAGATATCAGACTTTACAAACATTAGGTAATGGTTCCTTTGGAAATGTCATTTTGGCCCGTGACCATAAGCTGGGTAATATCGTAGCAGTG
>JAKUCC010000256.1:0-14367 GCA_030563365.1 Hemisphaericaspora xylanilytica | reverse complement strand
AATGGAAAAGAAATTATCCATCGCGTGTTCTTCCTTCCTATTGTTGAAGTTTTAGTTTGTGTTACAATTTTTGGGGCAGGTAAAAAAGTTGGGGGTTTTACTTGAAATCTGGAATGTGAGGTTGTAGGGCAACCGTACCAAAAGAGGGGGGGAGGGGAGGACAACCGGAAAGGTCCACCAAACAAAAAAAAATAATACACTAAGTCTAGATGCCTATCCGCAATAAGCGCATCTCCATTATCTGGTAGCACCGGCTCGAGCTAGATACCGGTGTTTGGTTCGTGAAACCATCTGGTGAGTACTTCTCTTCAATTACTGGTACTTCATTTGCCTGCCGACACACTCTGCTTGCCATAATTTCTAAGACGAGATCAGGCTAATATTACCACCAATGGCGGGATTTAAACTATTTATGTGTCAAAAAACCAACAAAAAGTGGCAGGGTTATGGGTTAAAACGGAATTAACTTTTTAAAAGGTGGAAGACATTTATTTTTAAATTCTTTTTTATTTTGCATTTTGGCTGTTAAAAAATAATATTATAAAATAAATAAATAAAATAAAATAAAAACAAAAATAAAAATAAATTGAAAATTAATTTATAAATTACGGATAAACGGTCGCAGCGGTTACCTCCCTAGCAGTATAAATATACTCACTTCTGCCCCCCCTTGTTTTATTTTAACATATAGTTCCCTTTGAATTCCACTGATAGAAATATTCCTTATTGATCAATTCATCAACAAGTTGTTTTTGCAGCACTAACAACACAGCAACAACAAAGCATATTCCACACTTTTCCCTTTTCAAACATCCCCCTTCCATTATCCCACATTTCATTAATTGCATAATAACAAAAAAATGTTGAAGATAGCATATAGACCACGCAATATAAGGTTTGCATCCACGGTGGTTAGCAAACACCCTCCGATCCATACTCACACAATCAAAACACCAGTTGATGTGCGAGCTGCAATTGCCAGTTTAAAACCAAAAACTACCAGATTATCCATTGAAGGTCCAATTGAATGTGACTTGGAAGGATTTGCCATTTTAAACTCTCCAATTTTTAACAAAGGTTCTGCATTTACATTGAAAGAAAGAAAAGCATTCGGATTGAATGGTTTATTACCTGCTCAAATCAATACATTGGATGAACAAGTTGAAAGAGCTTATAGACAATTTAGCTTTTTAAAGACTCCTTTGGCTAAGAATGATTTCTTAACGTCAATGAGAATTCAAAATAAAGTATTATATTACGAATTAGTTAGAAGACACATTAGAGAAATGTTGCCAATTATCTATACTCCTACTGAAGGTGATGCCATTGCTGCTTATTCTCATAGATTTAGAAAACCAGAAGGGTGCTTTTTGGATATTAATGATCCAGAATCAATAGACGATAGATTATCTGCATATGGCGAAGATAAGGACATTGACTATATTGTTGTTTCTGATGGTGAAGGTATCTTGGGTATTGGTGACCAAGGTGTTGGTGGTATTAGAATTGCAATCGCCAAATTGGGGTTGATGACCTTATGTGCAGGTATCCACCCGGGTAGAGTTTTACCAGTTGTTTTGGATGTTGGTACCAACAATGAAAAATTATTACAGGATGATTTATACATGGGTAATAAAATGCCAAGAGTGAGAGGTGAACGTTATTGGGATTTCGTTGATAAATTCATTAATGCTGTCAAGACCAGATTCCCAAATGCTGTCTTGCATTATGAAGATTTTGGTGTTAGCACTGGTAGAGATATGTTGTACAAGTATAGAGAAGAATTGCCATCATTCAATGATGACATTCAAGGTACTGGTGCAGTTGTCATGGCTTCCATAACAGCAGGATTACAATTCTCGAATAGAGAATTGCTTGAGTCAGAAATTTTGATTTATGGTGCTGGTTCTGCTGGTTTAGGTATTGCCGATCAAGTTGTTAATCATATGGTTTCTCATGGTGCAACCAGGGAACAAGCAAGATCAAAGATTCATTGTATGGATCGTTATGGTCTTATTTTGGATAATTCTACCAAAGCCACTCCAGCCCAAATGAGATATGCTGATCCTGCCCAAGAATGGGAAAATGTTGATACCACCAACTTAGTTGAGGTCATTTCAAAAGTCAAACCAACCGTTTTAGTTGGATGTTCTACTCAAGCTGGTGCATTTAACGAACAAGTAATTAAGGAAATGTACAAGCACAACCCACAACCATTAGTTTTCCCATTATCCAACCCAACCAGATTACACGAAGCCTTCCCAGTGGACATTATGAAGTGGACTGACAATAATGCTCTTATTGCTACCGGGTCTCCATTTGAACCTGTTGATGGATACTATATTTCTGAAAACAACAATTGTTTTACTTTCCCAGGTATTGGTCTTGGTGCGGTATTATCCAGATGTACTACTATTTCTGATACTATGGTTTCTGCTGCAGTTGATCAATTAGCCAAGATGTCACCAAAGATGGAAAACCCAAAGAATGGTCTTTTACCTCGTTTGGAAGAAATTGACGAAGTTAGTGCATATGTTGCCACTGCAGTTATCTTACAATCATTAGAGGAAGGAACTGCCAGAGTTGAAAGTGAAAGAAGACCAGATGGTGGATTTGTCAATGTGCCTAGAGAATTCAATCAATGTCTTGCATGGGTAAGATCACAAATGTGGAAACCTATTTACAGACCATTGGTTAAGGTTGAACATGTTCCTGAAATTCATACTTTCCAATATTAATTTATTGCTATAATTTAACGGCTGTGGTTGATTTTATTTTCTTGTTTCTCGTTTTTATTTAATGGTGTATTTTATTTTATATTTGGGTTTAATAGACAATATTTATGTATTTGAATGGATTTGGTTGTAGAATTAGAAGGATTACAGGGTACAGTTGATGTTATCACAGTATATACATTAAGTAAATCATGCTACACCTTGTTTGAATGTGTATAAATTGCAAATAGTATACGTTATTCGGTGTTTTACTGGAATGGGTATTTCAATTTCATTGGTGGGTGTGATCCTAGTATATTGTTATTCTACAGTGAACTCATAGATTAATGTACACCCAATTAAGGTTTGTGTGGGGCAACCAATTAAAAGTCTCAAAACAATTTGACAATGGGCGTGCGTTGCAGCAAAATCACATTACTGTTTTTTCTCGGCTTCCAATCTTTCTTCGGACAATTTTGTATGTAGAGAACAGAACTTCCTGAGTGGTGCAAAATGCACCACCCAACACCCACCACCGCACCACCCACCAAAACCAACAATCACCACCCGTACAATCAGTTCCGAAAAATTTTCGACATAATTTTTCAGACATTTTCAACACCCACAATTCCTCTTCTTTCTTCACGCCTCACCCACATCCTCTCTCCCCCAAATATACAACAATGTCCGTCGAAGATTTAAAGCAAACCGTTGCTAAGTTACAAGAACGTATCCAACAATTGGAAAAGAAAGCCGGTATCATTCCTGATGTTCCAAAGTCCATTCGTATGGTTCTCATTGGTCCACCAGGTTCTGGTAAGGGTACCCAAGCACCAAACTTACGTGACAAATTCTGTGCTTGTCACTTGGCCACTGGTGATATGTTGAGAGCCCAAGTTGCTGCTAAGACCGAATTGGGTGTTGAAGCCAAGAAGATTATGGACCAAGGTGGATTAGTTTCTGATGAAATTATGGTCAATATGATCAAGTCCGAATTGGAAGGTAATGCTGAATGTAAGAATGGATTCATTTTGGATGGGTTCCCAAGAACTATTCCTCAAGCTGAAAAGTTGGACAAGATGTTGGAAGACAGAAAGACTCCATTACAATCAGCTGTTGAATTAAAGGTTGACGATGAATTATTGGTTGCTAGAATCACCGGTAGATTGGTTCACCCAGCCAGTGGAAGAAGTTACCACAAGTTATTCAACCCACCAAAGAAGGAAATGACCGATGACTTGACTGGTGAACCATTGGTTCAAAGATCCGATGATAACGAAGCCGCTTTGAAGAAGAGATTGGTCACTTATCACAAGCAAACCTACCCAATTGTTGAATACTACAAAAAGGCTGGTATCTGGAGCGGTGTTGACGCTTCTCAAAAGCCAGGTAAGGTTTGGACTGACATTTTGAAATGTTTGGGTCAAAACTAAACCGCCCCCACATAATCATATGAAGAAAAGGTAAAAAGGGGAATGCTTATCCCCATTGACTTTTCATTCTTGAGTTATTTATTATTTTCTTGTATTTAAGAAGAAGAATATACATTATGTTATTTAAAATTAAGTCTATATCATTACTATTTTAACCGTAGTTATTAATACTTCCCCCTCTTAACACCACCAGCCCCAACCAATTCATTATCGGCACTACGCTTCTTATTTGACTCATTAAAACAGCTAACATGAACAATCTTTCTACTATTCTTACCCTCACCTGGATTCTTCATACAATTAAACCAACACCATTCTCCAATTTCATCATTGTAACTCGCCTTCACTTGTTCACGACAAATCAAACATCGATTGTTCATATTGGTATCCGAACTAGATACAACCACATATGGGACGTTTTTATTATCACCACCAACACGAATTTCCTTGTCGTTAGTTTCCTTTTGTTGGGTCTCGCCACTGGTTGAATATTCCAATAATGCATCATCCTTGAATTTAACCCAATCATAGTCGTCCAAATACCAACTACGTGATTGAACATTAGATCCTCCGCCACTAGATAATTTCTTATTTATTCTAAAGTGCCAATCAAGGTGCAATCTCTTGCGATTAGCACTTTGGTCATCATTAACTGAAAATCTCTTCCCACAAATGGAACATTTTGATGGTTTGGAATCATACAACAAATTGATTGTCGATAATGATGGCTTATTGCCATTGATGAAATCTTGAAGGGTTGAAGATGTGATTCGCTTTGATATTTTCAACATTTCACCAAATTTAATCTTCTCATACTCTGATGATCTCGGAATTGTAGAGCTTGCATTTAAGATATCCTCTAATGCATTACTTGAGGGGAGTTCGTTTGATTGGTGCACATATTTAACAGTTGGGAAAACAAGGGAATATTCCGGTTTGGAACCAGGAATAGGTTCTTGCTCTTTCTTCACTAGTCCTGATAGCACGAGCTCGGAAAATATCGCAATTGCTGGGTTTATTTGTGGTTGTTGCACTTGAGGTTGTGGCGCGGGAGCATTCGCTGATGTAGATACTGCTGGTGGAGTTGGAGTGGGAGTTAATTCTTGTTCTTTAATATTATTGAGTTGGTTTTGTACCGCCAGCAATTCTGCTGGTTTCATTTGTTGAGTACTTAACAATAATCGTAATTGTTTCAATGCTTCAAATCGATCTTTCAATTTCACATCGTGATTATTAATCATTTTCCTTTCAAATATTGGGATTAATTGATTTATATCATCAATTAATGATTTATTGGTCAATCCCGAACTACTGGTAGCTTTTTTATTCCCATTCGTATTTCCTTTAGGATATCCTGCCTTTGTTAAAAATTGATCTATCTTATCAAGCTGACTCCTAGGAAAGAGTGGGTCACCTGTTCCTCTAATTTTTGAAATTTTCCAAGTTCCAAATAATCCAACTAATCGTTGTCGAGTGGCTTCATTGGCCAATTGGAAGACATGCGAATATAAAGCAAAAATATCATCACCAACCAACATGCAATAGGGATTACCAATGGTCTTACAGATCGAATCTAATAAATATAATGCAAATAATTTCTGATCAGGTATTGCCTTGTAGATTCGTTGACTGATTAAATCAATTATACCATCCGCGATAGAAGAGTTCTCCTTGGCGATAATTGTCAAATTGTCGATTATAGGACGGGAGTTGAAAGTTAACTCACTTAAACTCTGTTCGTATGCTTCCAATATATCTGACATGTTTATTGACTGCTACGTGAAGGTGGAGTTGTTGGTGTCCATCGGGTTCACTAAGGCTGTTTTTGAAATTGTTTGGTAGTGAGGGAAACAAAAAAGCTATGTGCAGCTGCGGCTTGAAATAAATTTCCCAATTGGGAACTTGCTTATTAGGACTTGAATAGTTCAATACGGAACCAACTTCAATTGAAAAGATTGAGGATGCTGAACTGCAAGCAAACCAACGTAACAGTAGATGTCTATCAGATATGACAGAAAAGACAATAATATAGATACTTGTTTATTAACAGATTTGTAGCCTGGGTCTTCAAACGACAATTACCCGATTCTAAGAATTTTAGGGTGGTTGAAGCTATTTTTTTTCAAGAGTCTATTGAGATGACAGAGGGATATTTGGCATAGGTTTATGGTCTCTCTAGTTGATTGCTAGATGCTTAGCAAAATGAAATATTTGTGGGTTGTCCAAAAGACATGATTCGGTTATGTGATCATATTTGAATCAAGTAAAATATTCTCTCGCGTTATGACTTGGCACGTAGTAAAAGATCTGGAGAGATTGAAATACCGTAATTCGCGGGTTGCAGAAGGATAGTCTTAGGATAGTTGTGATTCATCATATCTCTGATTACTTCAACATGGACAGGGTTTATGATGTAAACTATCATGACTGTGGTAGGTTAAGCATTTTGTCACTTAGTCTGACTAACTATTACTCTTTACGCTGAACTCCGAAACTTAGAAGTCTCAGCTTCCTCATTTGTATCACGTCTCCCATTACGGAAAGGAGTATTGCCTAGATAGAAATAGGAACTTCTCCCCACTATTGAACATAGCTATATATGTTATTAATGTTCGTGTGTTCGTCAGAGTACAGTCCTTACCTGTGGCTAGTGTACACAATTTGTCTGAATATTTCATAATGATCTTATCCAATCATTGCAACACGACAAGAAATTCTCAGTCCTTACCCCCCCCCCCCAGAAATGGGCCGGTTAGTTATCGAGTAAATTGTGGATTGCATTGATACACTTCCCAAACCCCACTTGTGAGATTGATAGCTCGAACGAAGAGGAAATAAACCAATCTATCGGACCTCGGATAGTAGCTTTTTTTTCTAGGCATATTTTATGTGAGTTTCCTAAGCATATAACCTCATTGATATGCTAGATGTACTGGAGCATAAAATCAACCAACTTAACACTGCCACTGTAAAATGCAATTGACTCAGGTCGGTTGCAACGGAATTTGGAATTAATGGCATAGATTTCAAAAGTTAACAAGATAAAGTTTCAGATACCTTCCCACTTATCTCTGGGTCAATTTCCAATCTATTTATATGTATATAATTTTGCTTTAATTGCAAAAGGAAGCCACAATTTATTGCTTTGTTGCTTGCAATGTGTTGATGTGGGTTGCTTCTGATTTGCTGCAAATTTTGCTAAAAGATGGTATTACGTAATTAGACTAATTTGCTTATGTCATATTACACTAATAAAACTTTGCGGGTAAAAAACCGTGAAACAAAAATGCAACAGAAATGCAATTAGAGAAAACGAATTGAGCGAAATGAGAGCAACACACCAAAACCCACATTTCTTTAGGTGTTCCCACTTCCCCACTAAAATTATCTAACACTGTATATATTTAAATACAGTGAAATTTCATATTCATAAATTAGCCAACACAATAACCACCAAAGTTCATTTTTTTTTAAATTATTACCATCACCAGGGTCCCCCAACAATTTTAATATATTTATATATAGACAGACTGCCCCCCCATAAGTGTGTGATACATAAACACACATTTCTTGATACAATTAATGCTATTTACGCGAATATATGCAACATCTTTGATAAACAAGTTTCTACCAATTAATAAATTTATTCAGCCATTTACAACCACATTCACTAACCACTACCATATTAAAGCAATGCAAGACCAATTCACATTATTGGCTGATAATTCAGTCATTGAGAAGCCAGTTATAGACGACCGTTCTTATAGATTCATCAAGTTGAATTCCAACGATTTGAGTGTATTATTAATCAATGATCCCCACGCTGATAAATCAGCAGCATCTTTGGATGTCAATGTCGGTTCATTTGCTGATAAGAAATATGGTATACCTGGTTTAGCCCATTTTTGTGAACATTTGTTGTTTATGGGGACTGAGAAATACCCAGAAGAAAATGAATATTCAAGCTACTTGTCCAAACATTCTGGGCATTCCAATGCTTACACAGCCTCAGAACATACTAATTATTATTTCCAATTAAGCTCGGATTATTTGGAAGGAGCATTAGATAGATTTGCCCAATTCTTTATTTGCCCATTATTCAGCAAGAGTTGTAAAGATCGAGAAATTAATGCAGTTGATTCTGAAAATAAAAAAAACTTGCAAAATGATGATTGGAGATTACATCAATTGGATAAACTGAATAGTAATCCAAATCATCCCTATAATGGATTTTCAACTGGTAATTATCAAACCTTGCATGTTGACCCTCTTTCGAAAAATATTGATGTTCGAGAAGTTTTGATTGAATTCCACAAGAGTCATTACTCTGCCAACTTGATGAATTTGGTTATCCTTGGAAAGGAAGATTTAGATACCTTAACAACTTGGGCAATTGAAAAATTCTCAGCAATTCCAAATAAGAACTTACCAAGCCCTCATTATAATGGTATGCCAATATTGCAATCGGAGCATTTAGGGAAATTAACTAAAGCGAAGCCAATTATGGATAATCATCAAGTTGAACTTATGTTTATGATCCCAGATGATTTAGAATCTCAATGGGAAACAAAACCCCAGGGCTACTATTCACATTTAATTGGTCATGAAAGTGAAGGATCGATTTTGCATTATTTGAAATCAAATGGTTGGGCAACTGAATTATCTTCAGGAAATATGAAGGTATGCCAAGGAAACTCATTCTTTATTATTGAAATTCATTTGACTCCTCTGGGTTTAGAAAACTGGAAACAAATTGTCCAAGTTATATTTGATTATTTGAATCTCATCGTTAAAGAAAACGAGCCCAAGGAATGGATTTGGAAAGAAATGCAAGAAATGTCAGAAATCAATTTCAAATTTAAACAAAAGGCTGATACTGCATCAACAGTTTCTAAGTTGAGTAGCACAATGTATCGTTTCCCCAAAATAATACCATCCCAATACGTTTTAAGTTCTAGTATTTATCGTGAATTTGATTCAGCGTTGATCAGCAAGTTTGGGCAATACTTAAACCCTGATAATTTCAGAATCACATTAGTGTCTCAATCATTAACAGGGTTAACCAAAAAGGAAAAATGGTATGGAACCGAATATGAATTTGAACCTATTCCAGAAGATCTCATGCAATCAATTAGATCCCCAACAAGAAATCCAAAATTGCATTTCCCAATTCCAAATGATTTCATCCCTACGAATTTCGACGTTCTTAGGAAGAAATCACCAACGCCACTACTTGCCCCATATGTTATTGAAAATAACAACCGAATGAATGTATGGTACAAGCAAGATGACCAATTCGAAGTACCCAAGGGAGTAATTGAGGTGGCATTCCACCTTCCTAGTTCAAATACTGATATAAAGACATCAACTCTTGCCTCATTGATGGCTGAATTATTGAATGATGAATTGAACCAGATTACTTATTATGCATCATTGGTGGGATTACGAGTACACATTATGTGCTGGAGAGACGGGTTTAATTTTAAAGTGAGTGGATATAATGATAAATTACCAGTTTTATTAGAAAAGGTGTTGGACAAGTTTGTCAATTTTAAACCGGACAAGGAAAGATTCGACGCCATTAAGTTTAAGTTGCATAAGGAATTTAAAAATTTTGGTTACAGTGTTCCATATTCTCAAATTGGAACTTATTTCCTAACTTTGGTTAATGAAAAGACCTACAGTTATGATGATAAAGTTAAGGTATTGGATGCCATTCAATTTGATGATATTTATCAATTTGCAACTCAGGACATTTGGAAGAAGGGATTATTTTCTGAAGTTTTCATTCATGGGAATTTTGATATTGTAAAGGCAAATGATATCAAAAAGTTAATTCAACAAGTTACCAAATCAATCCCAGTCATTTCTAATGAATATAGTAAAATTGATGAAATTTTTAGAATGAGAAACTTTGTTCTTCAGCCAGGTGAAGTTGTTAGGTATGAAATTCCATTACAAGATTCCAAGAATATCAATTCGTGCATTGAGTATTATTTCCAAATCAGTCCTCATTCTGATGACACTAAACTCCGCGTATTGACTGATTTGTTAGCCACAATTATACGTGAACCATGCTTCAACCAACTTAGAACCAAAGAACAATTAGGATACGTTGTGTTTTCAGGGGTTAGATTGGGAAGAACTTCATTGGGATTCAGAATCTTGGTACAATCTGAACGAACCAACTCCTATTTAGAGTACCGTATTGACGAGTTTTTGACACAATTTGGCAAGTATGTGAATGAGAAATTGACTCAAGAGGATTTCAATAAATTTAAACAAGCTCTTAAGGACTTAAAATTGGCCAAATTGAAGCATTTAAATGAAGAAACTAATCGACTTTGGAATACCATTACTGATGGATATTATGATTTTGAATCTAGAATTAAGCATGTTGGTATTTTGGACACCATCACCAAGGAAGAATTCATCGATTATTTCAATGAATATATCGCTGGAGATTCTAAATCAGGGAAATTGCTTGTCTATTTAGACTCGCAGAATCCAAGTGAAATTAGTCAAGAAAAGAGAATCCAAAGTGCGGTGGTCAATTATGTTTATGGACATGATTATGACATTGATCATGATAAAATTGAATCGATTGTCAAGAATGAAGATGGTAATGATTATACTTCCCTCGCTGACAAGCTCATTGCTGAGATTCATAAAGTGAAACCCGAAGTTCATTTGAGTGCCAAAGAATTAGCATCACAGTTGCAAAAACTGGTTGACCATCCTGTGCCTGAGAATTACCCAACGGGTAAGTTAATGACTAGAATTGATCAATTTAGAAATAATAGGGTGACTGGTGGCGTTCCAAAACCAATCAATCCAATTTCTAAGTTTTATTATGATCAATCTCATTTATAGATCTTTTTTATAGATAGGCCAAGTATGGGTGATTGATTTGTGTATTATTTATCTAGCATAAAAAAGCATGATTTTACCTGAAGTGTAGTCCGCTGTTACGAAGTAAGTTTAGGAGTTACCAAAGCCTGTATGAATTAGCCAATATGAGGCGCCCATTGTGTATTATGATAGTCGCAACTACAATCGAACTAGTTTGTCGTAACCAATCCCATTTACGAGTCGAGCCTAGCCCTATACGTCACGGATTAGGGTTTGGTTGAGCCTACTCCGTGGTGTTCATTGTTACTGATTCAATAAAACAACAGCCAAATTTTGTATGGCTGCAAAAAAACTGCAGAATTAGGGGAAAGTTCATAAGGTTCCCATCTCTCCTTAAATTGATTGTAAATTTAGATAAACATTAGCAATTGCACAATTATACTCAATTGCATTATGAACAAGCACCAGAGATCTACAAAGTCAATTCAGTGCAAGTTACAAGATAAAGATAAAACACGAAATATTTCCCAATTATATGCAGTTAGTGAGGTCAATGAAACTCGAGCGGTTGGTGATAATACTCACCACGCGTTTACACAAATCGATAATTATAATTTTGAATTCAGAGTTAGTGAAGATAGCTTTGTCCCCCCAGAGAAGATGTTTGAACCGAGTCTAAATCTATTTGACAACGATATCGAGATAGATTCGATTTGTGGGGATGAACGTATTTCTTTGTTGGGTGCAGAAGCTAAGGGGAATAATGTCGATAGATGTGCTGCTAGTGGAGGATTAATAGAAGACATGGATATTGAGATTGGGTGCGGGATATATCCCACTGAAACCAATAGTTCCATTTCTTCATTTGGATCGTGGTATTCGTATCATATTGAAGAAGTTCATTGGGTGGAAATAACACCAGCGGAGGAGATTGGACCATGTTTGTTGGTGTAATATTCTTTGAAAACTGTAAAGCGAGGATAGTAGGGAGGTGATATATACCCGACGAGAATTTTTGGGATAGTTGTATCGCAATAAATCATGTTTGAAAGGGTAGGTTGGGACTTGTTGTGGAGGGTCTTAAGAGGGAAGAATTTGTGTTTCGGCGAGACTTATCGATGTTGATATCTCACCTGGATGTACTTTTTAGCTATAACATAAAATAAAGGATTTTACCATGGGTGACTAATGGACACTTTCGGTGGAACTTTCACAACCTCGCTAGTACTGTTAAAACGGATGGTTGAGCTATTGTCCATTACAAAAGACCAAGATCCAAGATGGATGGAATATCAATCTCCCCTACCACTCAAGGTTGAATGTGAACCTTAACCACTGATTTTTGTTTGAATGGATTTTCCTGTTAATATTCTTACTATCTTGCTACATATATGTAGAGAAATCGATACGCGAAATGAATATCTGATAAAACACGGATGTATGTGGTTTGATTGGGTATAATAGTACAGTCCTGAATGCTGTACAACAAGCACGATACCTTCAACTATACCAATAAGAGCGGCACACCTAGAAATGTAAATTTCAAGTCATACTGTTGTGACCTAATGAAAAGCCAGCGATTGTTCTACTACCTCAAACCAAATGGATATCCCAATTATAACTTTGCATTAATTAATGATTATTATAATTGTTAACAAACTGTGTATAACGATCCATAGTAGAGTAAACTAGGATAAAAATCCCAGTAATGTGTAGTGTACTTTGTTCAAAAAGAACACAATAATCGACACTGGTGGCTGTAAATATCGAGCCCCATATTCCTTCCCAGTCACCGACATTTACTCATACATACCCAAAGCACGCATCAATAGATCATGACATTAAGTTTGTCCAAAGTAAAGGACACTTATTTCCACAAGTTGTTCCTGCCACCAACATCCACCAATAAACCATCATCATTAAACAACACTGAAGTGAATGTTAAAGCTAAAGTATTACTACTCGACAAGTACACCACGCTGATCATATCAATGTGCTTTACTCAATCACAATTGTTAGCCAATGATATTATCCTAATTGAGCTAATCGAATCCCAACTGCAATTGGCCACCATGAAGCATTTGAATTGTATTGTCTATATCCATCCCTGTCCCGAATCAATCATGCATCTAACTTCGGAATTGCATTCACCTCATTTTGGTAAGTATCAATTGTTTTTGAATAATTGTGTTAGTAAGAATCAGATTGAGTCTATTGCCGAAGCAGATGAATTTGAAGTGATTGATAAAGTGCTTGAGATTTTCCAAGATTATCATATTGTTAACGATAATTTATATTTGATTGACAATGAACCTAGTGTTGGCCAAGTGAATCCAACAATTGAGGAATCCAATAGACTTGTGAGTTTGTTGTTGTCATTGAAGAAAACGCCCATTATCAAATATGAATCTAATTCACTTGATTTGAAACGATTAAGTTCGGAGATTTTGTATAATATAAACTCCAATTCGAATAATAATCTATTTGATGATTTAAATCGGAATTCTGATGTGGCTCCAATATTGTTATTGTTGGACAGAAAGAATGATCCGATTACACCGTTGATTTCTCCCTGGACTTACCAGTCAATGATTCATGAATTTGTTGGTATTTCCAAGAATATTGTACAATTACCAGACACCAAAGAACAAATCATACTTTCACAAGAACTGGATAAGTTTTATCGAGAAGCAATGTATTTGAATTATGGGGATTTGACTGAAAAGTTTCAAAAATATGTTGAGGAATATAAATTACAAACTAAACAATCATCATTAGATAACCTCCAAACTCAAAATTTGGCAGAATTAAAGCAATTATTAACCAAGTTCCCGGAATACAAGAAACTTTCGGAAAACATATTGAAGCATTTAAATCTTCTATCGGAAATTGATAAACAGATCCTGAAGCAAGATTTATGGGAAGTTGGTGAATTACAACAAAATATTGCCAGTGGTTTAGATAGTGCCCAAAATATCAAGACTCAATTATTAGAACTTCTTGAATCGAATAAAACCACCACCGCCAATAAAATCAAGCTCATCTTACTTTATTCGATTCGATTCCAAAATAACCCCCAGGATTTGTCATTATTTGTTTCAAAATTGAATAATCCAACATTTACAAACCCATTGCCCACCCAGGCCCAAAATGAATTATTGAAACGATTTAAAACAATTTTCAGTTCCAGTTCATCTTTTATGCATCAGAAAGCTGAACATCAAGCAGGATTGAAGAATATATTTGCCAAACGGAATATTCAAAACCTTTTCAATCGTGATTCCACTTCTTCAAGAAATGATAATATTTATTTACAATATACTCCAAGATTGAGCGATATGCTTAATGAATTGATAAATCCAACCACT
>JAKUCC010000255.1:0-14408 GCA_030563365.1 Hemisphaericaspora xylanilytica | reverse complement strand
TAGATCTTTATCGCCTTACATAGAGCCGCAGGTTGCGTTATCGTTTAGCATCCTGTCAGTGGTCAAATTGCGCGATAGAGGCGGTGTTCTTCTTGAGAGGTTAATAAAGACATGAATCAAATTGTTTCGCCAGAGAATGTCCAGTTGCTGTCGGTCTTATGTGAATACTCTCACCACAACGTGGGAGTAATTTGCTTATTTCACACAAACAAAATGGCGAGATCAATGATCGGTGCAATAGGGCATCATCTAACAATAACCATCACTTCTTATTTCCATGATGATTTGGTAGTCGCAAATTGGTGAATTTCCTTTTTGGTGTCGCGACAATCTCCACAAAAAATAAAAAACCAAAAAAATACGAACCTGACAATCTGACTTTCTTCTAGAAACATCAATCTGCCTAATAGGGTACATCAGCAGAACCTTTGATAATGATTCTTGGAATAGATCATTGATATTACAAACAAACTGAGGAAATATAGAATTCTTCAGATATCCATTTGTCTGATCATCGGCCCTTGTGACGAACGAAACATTTTCAGACGCACCTAATTAGAATCCACCCTGCCGGAAATATTTCACTCGTTCGAACTGACTATCATCGGAGATCGATACGTCATCTCCCTATGTATATATTCCGAATCCTGTCAAGAAGCCCCGGAATACGGTGTCGCCAGCGAGTTAATAATCCTATTGGATCATCGCGAGGTCATTTATCCACCACTTCTTTCCCAAAACTTGTCGAGCCTGATATAGACCTACAATCACTTGAAGACTTACTTGCACCTCCAAACCCAACCAAGCAGAAACCCAAGCGGAAACAGGAACAAAGTCCACTGAGCAAACTCTCAAAACAAGGATTTTCCCTTCCGCTACTTCCGAACCGTTTGAAACCACGAAATAAACTCGACATCAATATTGACCATGATGGAAACATACAATTGAATTCACCAATTACACCACTTCAAGCTTGGAATTATTATTTCTCTTTATGTCAGGCATATCAGATCGCCGCATTTCGAAATTTGACAAACGTTAGAACCAAATGGCATCAGATGACGGATTTTATGAGGGAAGATTTTCGTTCAAGTTATGAAGATCTATTGAAAAGTGGTCAAGATGTTATAGATGGGAAATTTGTCGATGTTAAACTTAGTTTGATTGACAACAGGTCGTTGCTTACTGGTGTAAAATACCGATTTGATAGTGACAATAATGATGACATTGTTGTTGTGGATCAAGTAACGCTAGACCATGCAAGACAGTATTTTCATGAAGTCACTAAAAACTGTGCACACGCAGTATCGACATGGGAATCTATTCCACTCGATGAACAGCAAGAATATCGACATTCATATTATGAATTAATAAAATCGGGTAGAGACATGTATGACGGTAAGATCATTCCAATTGTCGAAAAGCCCTTAGATGACTACCACGAAGATTATGTCGAACCTGAACCACAACCTCCTGTGGACGTATCAGGACCCAAGCCAAGGGGTACGGATTTCAGGGAGTTTTATTACCGATTAAAAGCTCCTCAAATGGCACCGAAAACACTCTCATCACAAGGTTTGCGAACGATTTTACTAACACAAATCGCTAATTTACCCAAAGACAAGAGAGATTTATATAACTCTGGTTGTTTAGAGTGGATTGCGAGGAATATCATCAATTCCCCTATGTGTCGTCCGCCGAAACTTGTCCGAGGAGGAAACAAGAAGAAATCAGAAGAAGCAAATTTAGCCTATGCGTTCACTTATTTCCAGTATTGCAAAGCATTAGAAATGGAGAAGTTGGGAATGGGTATGAGTGAGGGTGAGATTGCGCTAGAATGGATTAAACTTTCACCACAACAACAGAACGCCTATATCGTAGAATACGAAAATAACAAATCAAAATTTGAAGTTTCAAATGGGAGACTTATTCCAATTGAATCAGATATCAACCACAAACTGGACACAATCAATACTTGGAATATGCATCATTATTATGTGAAAAAAGCCGTTGTGGAATCCAATGGCCTCATCAACCGAGAACAAGCAAAGCAACGATGGAAATACTTGACCAAAACTGAAAGGCAAGCAGTTCGTCAAGAATTGGAAGATTTGGTATATGATAACCAAGGAGATTGTAAATCGGCCGAGCTCGTGCATATGATATTAAAATTAAGGTTAGGAATCACGGGGAAAACGACTTTACCCAAATTCAGTGCCATAAAGCAATTTTTCAAACATTGTAAACGGGGTGAATTTGCCCATACAGATTTGAGTGCCACCGAGATTCGACAAATCATTGCCGATGAGTGGGAGAACATTACCTTGAGTAAATATATTGAGTATGAGCAAGAGTATGATGAACAACAGAAGAGAAGACCATTGAGGCCAGGAATAAACCGATTCAGGTGACTATTGAACGGTTTTGGAACAAGAGCTTGAGTGCTTTGATAGCATGATTGTAAATAGAATAAGTAGGTTATGTAATCTTGACATTCATATCTTAATGGTTGCAATTTGGTAATTTCTGTAAGGTTATGATTACTCGTATTTGTAAAATGTTGCAACTTGCAATTTATTCCAATCGCTTTTGCAGCTTTTCACAAATTTTCACAAAATATTTATTTCTGTCACGTGCATTTGTTTAGGGCTGTACCCTAATTCGTTTCTTTTGACAGCACCAGAAAAAAATGTATGGGTAAATTGGTGAGAAAGGAAAGGAAAACTTTACAGTTTATCTCTATAATCGCACTTTTACAGGTTAGTTCCCCCTTCTCACGCACACAAAAAACAAAACACAAAAGTGGCTACCAAATTTTGTTAGTGAGTGAGTGCACACACAGAGAGTAAGTGTTTTGTTGTATCAGTCTACAGCACCACAGTGAAAATTTTTTGTAAGGTGAACTCAATTTTACCATACTGAAAAAAAAAAATTTTAGAAAACCCACTTTCTTGTTGAAAAGACTCTCTTTTTTGATAGTACGACACCAAGATCAAAAGTATGTTTAAACCCCCATAAGGGATGGAATATAAACAGAAGAGTTATGTTAAGTTTGGATAGGAGTGGAATAGAGATGGAATGGCTATCTATGTTAATTATGACGGAAGATTAAGGGATAGTTTGAAATGTCATCGAGATGAATACGATATCAAGAGCGAGATGACCAAGCAAGTGAATCAACATATACATGTACTACTATTATAATCATTAAAATCACTAATCAAGTTCGTCAGAGTTTAAAATCTAGTTCACATGATGAGTATATACAACAACCAACCCAACCAAGGCTCATCACATCGTCATTTTTTTCAAACCAACTATAGATGTAATAAATCACATTAGGACTACCTACAGGATGCTTATAGATCCATCACCGATTTCTATATCCATCCAACATCATAACTCAAGGATCCATTGTTGAACTCTAAGAAACCTCATATACTAACATCTCACCCCTCTTAGTGGCTGCTTCAATCCAACACCCAAAGATTGTCAAGAAATACACCAAGAAGTTCAAGAGACACCACTCTGACAGATATCACAGAGTTGCTGAAAACTGGAGAAAGCAAAAGGGTATTGACTCTTGTGTCAGAAGAAGATTCAGAGGTACCATTCCTCAACCAAACATTGGTTATGGATCCAACAAGAAGACCAAGCACATGATGCCATCTGGTCACAAGGTTTTAGTGGTTAAGAACGTTAAGGACTTGGAAGTTTTATTATTACACACCAAATCTTATGCTGCTGAAATTGCCCACAATGTTTCTGCCAAGAATAGAGTTGAAATTGTTGAAAAGGCAAAGAAGTATGGTGTTAAGGTTACCAATCCAAAGGGTAGAGTTTCTTTAGAAGCATAAATGGGTTTTTTTTCTCTCTATAAAGACAAATCAAAAGAAGGAAGTTTATCATAAAAGGGAATTAATCATTGAAATTGCTATTTTCTTTTTAAACCCCAAAGATTCATTTATTGTGTGTGGATTTGTTATATATTTATAATTTATATATAATAGTGGAAATTCTATTTCAAACAAAAAAACAACCTAATGTACATTTACGTGATTTAATCAAGGAACCGTAACAAAGAAAGGAAGCAAAATTGAATTGTAGATTGCCATCTCTGTATCTCTGTAGGACTTCTCGAACGAGCAATGACTGCTTAGTCTCCGAGAGAGATCACTGGTGATACTCAAAACACTAGAGAATTCTGACGGGAGCATATGAGACATCAATAGAGTAGGTGGACGGTGACATCTGTCGGGCAAGACCGACGATAATTATCAATACAAGGCGCATAGTTTTGCACCTGTGCTCGTAATTGATAACAGTTGCAAAAATGTCTCTGATATGTCCTCGGCGTTTTACACATTCCCCCCACCCAGGTCTATCCATCCATCTACTCTTCGCCCGTTCAAAACCTATTGTTCGATACTTCCAAATATCCCGCCCCCTTCCATGACGTATCCATAATTCACAAATAAGTAAAATCATCATAAATTATACAAAATATAAACTATATATATATAAAACAAAATCCAATCTATAAAACAAAACAAAACAAAATAAAACAAAGTAAAAAGAAAATCACAATTCCCATACATACTCATCGTCTTCGATTATACGTCCCACTAACCGTCACATTACTAACCTCAGTATGATGATGCTTCTTAATCCGATATCCCAACTCACACATCCCATCTTTATCCAATTCCAAATCATCAGCGGGTCTATATTGTTTAGGACCCAATAATAATTCATGCTGCAACCCACCACCCCCACCACTGCCTCCGGCTCCCGCACTCGTTCCTGCTCCCGAATCGGATCCCGCTCCTCCCCCTCCTATACCAGACAGTTCAGGCGTCGGACTATGCGTTTCCAAAATCTGATCATAATTCAACGACGACGCCGAGGCTACGCGTTGGAAAATCGTACTTTCGTGATCAGGTCCAAAGCGCTCCAAGGGAAGAATCCCATGGTCGGGCTTGTACGACAATGACGACTTGTCGAAATCGTCGCTATTGTTGGTTTCACGCGACAGCGATTCGTCAACTAAAAACGGTGATCTCGGCGGTTTGAAGTCGAGAATACTGCTGCTGGCGTCCGAGTTCATTCCTTCAAGTGGTGATTTCCTTCCTGGTTGCGGGTTGTCTTCTGATGGGGTGTGAATTATTTCATTCGATAATTCTTCTTTCGATTCTTCTTTAGGTTCTTCTTTAGGTTCTTCATTCTCTTGTTCACTCTCTTGTTTCACGTCTTCCTCTTCGTTTTCCTCTTCGGGTATAACATCCACCGGTGGTTGCTCCTCCTCCTCCTCTTCCTCTTCCTTCAAATGCTCAAGTCCAAGCCCAGGTACACCACCATTATGATTCCCAAGATTCAAATCCAACGGCGTCGAAATCATCGACGTACGAAGTGGCGAAGTTGGCGATACCATACTATTCTGTTGTTTCTGACCAACCATTGTGTTCAAAGGTAATGGTGGCGACGGTGTACGTGGTTCTATTGCATTATGATTGTTTTGTGTTATTGGAGGTGGAGCCGGCACTTGCGCCACTGGCGATTGTGACGCCGAAGAACCAACATCCAACATAGATTTAACTTTGGGAAGCGGAACACTACTAGATTCCGCTCGGAATTCAGCTTCCAATTGTGGATTCTGATGAAGCAACACACTTTGAGTAATTGGTGCATCATTGCTGGCATTGGCTATATGTTCTTGTTTGTCCTGCTGTGATGCTGAATGTTGTACTGGTTGTGCTGGACCGTCGAAATCTAACATTGACCGAATTGGTGTATTGTACTCGGGGTAGTCTTCTTCCTTGAGTCGTCTAGGTGCGTTGATTGTCCCCTTTCTTGATGGAACTGCCGACCCTGGAGTCGATGAATATCCCGACCCTGGTGGGACGGTTGGGTTTTCCCCCGTGCCAGGTAATACAAATGGATTCACCGTTTGATCAGGATGTTCGTAGATACACATTTCCAATGACTGGAACCAAGGGTCATTGAATAATAATTCCAAGTCGTATCTTGTAGATGGGGAAGGATCGCATAATTTCCAAGCAACTCTAGAAGCACCAGTACTTTCAAACTTTGCCGCCAATTTAAATTCTGATCCAGGTCCTTTGGGATATCCTATATTATTCTTAAATGGTTGATGGTCAGTACAAAACCGTTTATGACTGAACTTATATTCTCTAAATGCATGATCATTAGGTGAAGAATGCAGAAATGGTACTCCACCATAGACAAGACAAAATAATAACATTCCTAGACCCCAATGATCCATTTTGAATGAATCATACGCAAATGACTTTGCATCATTATGTGACTTCTCCTTAAGTAACATAACTTCTGGTGGTGAATAAGGAGGGGAACCAACATATGAAGTGGAAAGATGAAGTTCACTAGTGAAATCCCCAGGTACAACATGTCCATAGGCACTAACCCCAAAATCACAGAGTTTTGCTAATCCATTACTATCCAACAAGACATTTTCTGGTTTTATATCCCGATGAACAATATCATTATCATGCAAGAATTTCAACCCATGAGCAACTTGTTTAAATAAACAATACTTTTCCGCGAGTGATGTTCGTTTCCATCCTCCCTTGACAATCAATGAGAACAAATCACCTCCTCCACAAAATTCCATAACAATACCCCATCCTCGAACAAGATTGGCTTGACTTTGAATCCTAACCAATGAAATAGTATCCACCACATGACGACAAACAGCAGCCCGTTTATGAATGACATATTCTGTCAGTACTCGCTTGTAGAAATAATCATCAGTCTCCTTGTCTAAAAGGGTAAATTTCTTCAATGCAAATATCATCTTCTTATTCTTGGTTGAACAAACAACCCGTACATCCGATGACCCTCCTGATCCCAATTTCTTATTTCCAACATCAATATCGAAATCTTCTAATAAATTGACGTGTTCTTGTTTAAGATCTTCCGGTAAGTAGTCATTAGGGTCAGCCACTGGGTTTGCCAAGACTCGTTCTCCATCTCCAGTTCCAGAAAGATAGAAGCTGGTGCTTCTTGGTTTCTCCGCGACTGGATCTTTGTTGAGTCCATATGGATTATATACAATCTTTTCCGGGTGGCCACTAGTTGGAGTGACTGCGTGATGAGAACCCAATCGGCTATTTCTTAATTGTTGTTGATTTGAATTCTTGGTGTTTATTTGTTGCATGTGTGCCAATGTTTGTGCTTTAGTTAATGCCTTTGGGTGATGAGGTACTGGTTGATGAGGGGTTGTATGATTGTGTGAATGCTTATGAAAATGCTTATGGTGATGATGCTGTTGTTGTTGTTGTCCTTGCCCTTGGTTATCGCTTTCATGGCCACTACTCTTGGGTATACCTGGTGGTGATGCGATGGTTGACGGTATATGTTCGGAATGGCTTCTTAACCGATTCGGAGTTGAATTTTGTCTTCTTAGTGGTAGTGATGGTGTTCTGTTGGGAACATTATCGTCTGGTGATTTGGTATCCTTACCATGATGGAAGAATTTAGATAAACTAATATGTGATGATGATGCTGATGCGGTGCTATCGTCAGTTTCGGGGGTTGAGTCCCGTTTGAATAGATTCTTGATATGATGATGCAGGCGTGCTTTTGCTAATGGCATTGTGAGATGGTGATGATGCGAATGATGATGATGATGCGAATAATGCTTGTAGCAATTGAATTATGATGCACAGTATATATTGTTGATGTTGTTGTGTGTGGTTAGAAAGATATGTGTGAATCTCACTATCTCTGTATATTATTCCAATGTCTTTTTTTTTCAAGGGGTGATAGTGATAGTTGTAGTTGTTGTGGTTGGGTTGGTTTAGACAGAGACAAAAAAATTAGTTGGTTGGTTGAGTGTGTTTGAGAGTGGAGTGGTATCAAATGATGGTGGTATGGGATGGGATGGGATGGGATGGGATGGGATGGGATGGGATGGGATAGAATTGAAATCAATTGTGTGTATGTATGTGTGTGTTAATAATTAAATGACAATTATGATGACACTTGATGAAATGGAAGTTAAACAAATCCCCCAAAGACAAAAAAAAGAAACTGGGTATAGTGGGGGAGTGTATAGTGGGGGGTCAGGAGTATATCAATTGGGTGTATAGATATAGTTCTGTGTGTATATATATAATGTCAATTGGTTTATGGATTGGAGATGGGAATGACAAGTGCCTAGCTTTGGATCTTCTTTATTTCAATTAGAATTAAAATTACTAATTGTCTTCTTTCTTTGTCTCTTTCTTTCTTTCTCTGTCTGTCTGTCTGTCTGTCTGTCTGTTTTTTTTTTTCTTGTTTTTTTGTTTCTGACAAAACTATCAATTTGTAAGATGAGAGTGTGAGTGTGTGAGGGAGTGGAAGGGGGCAATGTATATCAAATATTTATGATATATATGATATATACTCCTTTTGACTGGTTGGATTGTAATGAATGGCTCAATCTATCTGTTAGTCTATCTATGTCTGTCTGGTCTTCTCTGTCTCTATGTGGGTGTCGTGGGTATCTATAATAATAATAATAATACTAATAATAATAATAATTAATTCATAAATTGATAAATGATTTGCTGATTGGTTTAAATAAATAATTTTTTATTTTTTTTATTTTATTTATTTTAATTGTTTCATTAAATAAAAATAAAATAAAAATAAAATAAAAAATAAAAAAAAAATTATTTAAGAATTTCGTAAGTAAGTAAAAGGCAATTTTATTTATTTTATATTTATTTTATATTTATTTTATATTTATTTTATATTTATTTTATATTTATTTTATATTTATTCTCTCAGTTAAATCTAAAATTATGTGTGAGGTGCAAGGTGCAAGGTGTGAATTTGAAATTGCAAATTTAATTAGGTTGTAAGTGTGTAGTAGTAGTAGTAGGAGTAGTAGTAAGAATGCTCTAATCGCACATTCTAGGTGATTATACAAGTATACTAGATACTATTGCTACACTAATACTCCTATTATAATATAATATAATATAAATATCTCCTTGTCAATTTTTATTTTTCTTTCAACGTCTTTCGGGTTAAAGTTTGCGATTGTCGGATTTATAAGTAAACTAACTAACTAACCAACTAACAACTACAATATCAACAATCTAAATTCGATTTTGTTGTTTCTAAATGCACACTCTACATGTCTTCATATTCAAATCATTAATCATCATTGAATCACCAATAACATTTATATCTCCCTTTAGCTTAATATGATATCTTAAAGTAGCTGGTATAAATACCTATATATATATCTATATCAAAGATATACTACTGGTGGTTCCTCTTCTTATCTCCGAAAGTATGACATCATAATGAATTTATACTTTTTTATTTTGTTTTGTTTGGTTGTTGTTGTTGTTTGGTTGTTGTTTATTGTTTTGTTACATTGAAATTGTGGAGAGTTGCAAAACCAAAAAATTATACTTTCAACCAAAACACCAACAAATTCAGTTTGAAATACTCACCACATCCCTCAACATATATAACTATCTATGGTAAGTTCTTTGAATAGATAATGATTTAATTGATTACTCAATATCATTAAAACAACTATCAACCATCAAATCCTTTCTTAATCATTAGAGGGGAAGTAGAGGGGAGAAGACCTCCTCTAGCTGGTTGATTCGGGAAATATCCAACATACCCAACCTTGCATAATCTAACGGCTTACAGCCATTTGCCGCAACAATTGTTAGATAAGTTTCCCCATTGAGAGGATGACAAATTCTAATTTTTAATCGATCTTATTATATCCCATCCATCACCCCACTCACTCACTTAGTCACTCACTCACTTGGCACACACCCACTGGATATAACTCCTCCATCTTTTTCATAAGCCATTGTAGCAATTGACAACCATAAACTACATTGACGTGCCATTTGGAGATTTAACAACAATTGTTACTACTACCCCTCCAACTGGGTTCACATTGTGTAAACCAACACAACAATATAACCGTCCCGCTTACAGTTTTCCTTTTCCTTTTCTTTTTTTTGCGTTCGTTAATTAAATGGCTATCCGAAGTATCATTTCACTCCGAAACAACCGAGACCCTTTCAAAACCGTCGTGTGGTACGTCACATCTGTAAGTGTACATACATACATCAAAGTAATCCAATCATTGTCAACCGTTGTTAAATTTCAACCTATACTTTAACCCAAACAATTCCTCTTTGTGTTTCTCTGTCTCTTTTACTCCAATTCATCTCCACCAACCCAAGCCTCGATACTTTTACCAAAAAAAAAAAAAAAAAGACATTAATTCGCTGGCAATGGTCATGCCGTATATCCCATAACCTAAGCAACCGTCAACCCAGGTCACGTCACCACACGTCAGATATGATCACTGTTTATAATACAACACTTGCCAAAATTAATAACTAAGCCAGGATTTGTATACTGGTTTGTTCTTGAAGATGAGTAATCCGGTTATCGGACCGGGGGTGTCTTGATACAACGTAAACAAAAGTCAGTAATTATGAAAAGCTGAATAATAATAATACAATAAAATACTTTGGATGATTTGTTGTACTCACTTTGGGCAATTAGCGAAAACCAAGCAACGAAAGGAAAAAAAATAACACTGACTACAGCCACTCCATCTATGAGATTTATAGACTGTCCACCCTATTTAACGCCATATCTACAAACTAAATGAATATCATTCAAGTATAAGATGTGGTTATTAGATATATACCATGAAATATAGATATATATATATACATAAAATATTTATAAACAAAATAAGAATAAAATAAGAATAAAACAAAATCAACGGGTGGGTGTTAAAATTATTAAAACAACAAAATGAAAATTGACTAAAACAACTTCAGTTTTGAAACGAACAACAAAGTAAAACAAAACAAAGCAAAACAAAATAAAACACGAAGAAACCCATGGGGTTTGGAAAATAACAGTGGGGAATACAAGCAATACTTAGATCATCTTTTATGTATTGACTTTTTTTTTTGCTTTCTTTTACAATATTCAGGGGGGGAGGGGGGGATGTTTGTCTTGGTGGTGGTAATGGCAATGGTGGTGGCAGTGGTAATGGTAATGGTAATGGTTGTGGCTGGGTAGCTGGGAGGGGGAACGATATATAGAACAGGTGCAATCAACAATTAAGGGTCTTTTTCTTGCTTCTTACTCATTTATTCAGAATCTTCATCAGAAACCTTTTGGTTTCTCTTTATTTTGAAAAATCTAATTCCTCCAGTATGTTCATCATCTTTAGGTTCATTATCAACTGCTGCTCTTGTAAATGACGATTCATCACCACCAGCTCCGCCGGCACCTACGCCACCAGCCTCCTCTTGTCCTGCTCTAACTCTTTCCATATGTTTTCTATACGAACGAGCAATATTGGATGAAAATGTCAAGATCCAACAAATAAACAAACAAACAAACGTAGCCCACAAGAATCCCATCAATGAAGGACCAATTTTGGCACTTCTATCAGCATCTTGAAACGCATTCTTGGCCAACACCACAGCGGCGGTTTGCAAGGCAGCAAAACCAGCTTGGAAAAATAACGCAACCGTAATCAAAAACACAACAACTTTATCAATCGCTTCAAAACAAAACGCCAATATGTCAATAATAAACGCCAACCCGGAGAATCCTAATGCCAATAAACAAAATGCAAATGAAAATCTCGTCAAATAATAAAATGTATCCCGATTATCAATGAAATCTTGGGGAATATTATCAACAGTGTCAAAGTTGTCCACGGGGGAAATTGGATAGGCGGGACCTAATAAACAATTGTTAAAGTCAAGATTTTGACAAACTCCCCAAAATGTCCAGGCACTGGTATCCCCAGGGGCATTTCTAATGTCGGAAGTGTCTGCTCGAAGCCAGTAAAAGTTACGGAAGGTGCTGCTGTTAATTGACCCTGATAATACTGTTAATATTAATAATAAGATTGCCCCGGCTAAGAAGAATAAGTTGAAAAATGTATGAATTACTCTCATGGTTGTGTGTATATGGGGGTTGTGTGTGTGAGTGTGTGAGTGTATGAGTGTGTTGTGATAATTTTAGTGAATGTATACACTCAATTGGTGGTAATAAGTAGTAGTGTTAATAGTGTTAATAGTAATAGCTATAGTAGTAGTAGTTGTAGTATTAAGTTTCAATTGACTAATAAAATAGCAATTGAAGTGGTTTAAAAGTAAGTATAAAAGAAAAAGGGATATTTTTAAGTTTTAATTTGATGACTTGATATTTACTCTGATATTTCTTTGAAGTGTGAAGTGTGCTAGTGTTAGTGTTAGTGTTAGTGTTGGTGAGTGTGCTTTTTTTTTTCTTCTGCTTCTACTGTTTAGTTCTCTTCTCTTTCTTCTTCTACTTCTGCTTCTTCTTCTACTTCTCTTGTGTCTCTTGTATTACTACTTTGGTTATTTTATTAAGACTATTTCAAGTGAAATGACTGACAGGGTAGTGTACTGTACTAATAGTATGTGTGTGTTGTTTGTTTTGTTTTGTTTTGTTTATTTTCTTACTTGTTTTGTAAATTGTTTTTTTTTTTGGCTTTGTCTATTATTGTTTACTATTATACAAATTTCAACTTTATTATTGAAAAATAAACAAAAACCAACAATGACACAAACTGATACATTCACATTGGGTCATTTAAGAGTAAAGGGTCACTCAAGCCATGCACTGGAGTGTATCATCATCATCATGACAAGCTATACTAATATATACTCCAATTGACTACTCTATAATCAAAGAAGCAAGTAATATCAATCACTCATAAAAAAAAACAGTACATTCTGACCATGACTATCTATGGATATATATTATAAAATATCCGGTGTTTCCCCTTCGTCAAAAACACAGTCTCTCTGTCTCTCCCCGAGGTTCGTCGAGGAGAAATAGGACAGCAACCTCTTGCATAAAACAATTGCCCATTTTTGGCATGGGGGGCATATTCATCATGAAATTATGTACTGCATATAAACCTAGTCTAAAAAAAGCAAAAAGAATCATCCAATTTTCTCTTTTTTTTCCGTTCTGTGATGATGTCTCTCTTCTCTTCTCTGTCGCCCAATTCATCCTAATTGCACCTGAAATTGGTTAAAACACAAGACCCTCTTTGAACGATGATGATTCAGTTATATACACTCCTCAATTCACTTGAGTACACTCGGTAAATGTTTTAGTAGCGACCTTGACAATTACTCGACAATCCATTAACTTAACCCTCTATTCTTGTGGTCAATCTCCTCAATTCAAAAGACCCATACATTGACATACATAAATTTCAAACAGCAAGCAAAACAGTAAAGTCACTCTCAAAATCGAAATAACCCGTGACAAACGCAATCACATCCAATAACAACTACTATTAGGCAATATGTAACATGACAAACTCTCTATTACAATTACTAGTAGCTATGAAAAGTCATAAACCTCTCAATTATTTATATTTACACCAGCCCAACACTTGGCAATGGCTGCAAAATAAAAAATGCTTGACAATTAACTATTTCGCTAATTGTTCATGGAAGGAACGGGAGTATCCATTGTATTCTTGAAATCCATCATCGATTGAATCTGATACTTTCATGAACAACTTTTAAAAACTCACCAATATGGCTAGTCCACTATGCTAGACAATATATATCTGAATCTACTGATCTCTAGATTGTGTACTAGCTCTTGCACTAGATCTCACGCATAATACTATATATACATCACTCACACTGTTTCTACATGACAATTGATTAGTTAATTCAAAAAAACAAATAGTTACTATTACCTAAATAATAATAAGAAATACGAATAATATTAATAATAACAATCCCTAGCACACCCAAAATCGTGCATCCCAATTCCGAAAATCATTTCATTCCCAAAAATTATACCCAATCCGTTTCTCACTTTTTATCCTTTTCCTTCTCCTCATCGTCATCACCTTCATGTCCCCATTCAATACACCAACCATACCATGTTCTCTTTAAACACTTCTCTGGCTCTTCTTCAACCGGTTCTGTCGACGTGGGAACACTCGTTGGCGATTCACTCCTTGATTCACTCCTCGTCAAACTTATCCCATCACCACTGGACGACTTTCGTCTTCTCGGAATTGGTTTCAACGGATTGGGCAATTCCGGTTCATCGTCTTCATCATCATCATGAGTAACAAATCGCCAATTGAAACAATCACGACATGGCGGTTGTTCAATACACTTTGCCGTTTCATTATATGCCAATATCACATCGTCAATCACAGTATGAATACGATGGTTTAACATATTAACCCGCCATCCTAAATCACCAACCACGTCATACACACATTGTAATCCAGTATGACACGCTGTTTCCATGGCGTATCCGGCAGCATTACACGTACTTGATGCCCCATTGCAAACACCCAT
>JAKUCC010000254.1:0-14466 GCA_030563365.1 Hemisphaericaspora xylanilytica | reverse complement strand
TCGAGATTCTTTGGGTCAGGGGCATCACCATCGAATGCTAAATTCAATGAAATCAATGCCCAAATCAACCAATTGGATGACAGCTTTGCTAATTTTGGTTTGAACTCAAAATTGAATAGTTTCCAATCTAGAAGACCTAGTCAGTTGGTTGATGTACCAGTATTTGATCCATTTTATTCTAATCAATCACCATTCAACTGCACATTTATCCCCTTTCAAGATCATCAAGAGTCTCAGCAACAACCACTGCAAAACCAGAAGCTGCCGCTTGGTCAAAATATTCCGCTAAACTATCAACAAATAAATGCCCAACAGCATCAGCAACACCAACACCAACCCCAGGAACAGCACCAACAACAATCGCATCTGCTTCAACAGCTGCCACAGCTGATGCATGCGTCGATGCAGCACCAACAACAACAATCGTATCTGCTTCAACAGCTGCCACAGCTGATGCAAGCACCAATGCACCACCAGCAACAGCAACATCAACAGCAGCAGGTTCTGCCCACGTTTCAACGTCCGTCGCTTCCAAAGCAATCTTTCCAAGGACAACCTCAACAAGCTTCCGCTTCCTCAATTCCACATCAAGGCAATTCACCTCCAAATGGGTCAATTAAACTAGAAAACGGATTGGTCTTAAAGGATAAGTATATTGTTGCATCTCCTGAATTAAAATCCCTTTATTTGAAAACGATAAAGTATTTCCAAGATCCGAATATTTCTGCAGAAGTCTTGACAAGATTAAATGATTTATTACAGAATCCAGTCATCATAAAGTTAATTACCTTTATCAAGAACTTGAATAATTTAACATTTAATCATAAAATTTTATGTCTTGTTGTTAACAAAAATGGAAAGTTTGATTTATTGTCGTATCCCAACAGTTCTAATATCTTTTTGCAAAAGAATGACTTGGTAATTGTGGATGGAGATCGTGGTAGAGACTTGGTGATGATTATTGAACCATTGGTAAATTTGAATTTTGCCATTTTATTTAATTTCTTGAAGAAATTGGAACATTTGAAAAGTTTAGCGATTCAAGATGGACAACCGTCATCACCAACTGGAGTCGGAAATACTAATAAATCAACAGGAACGCACTCTACTTTATTAAATGCGTCGGCTATAATCAATTCCCACCTGAACGAAGATAATGAATTTATAATTACATTACCCACGAAACAAGTGCTTCGGTTTGCAACACCAAAAGAGGTTCATAAAATAAGTGGGAAATTCCTTGACGAAAAGAAGGCATTCTTAGCTTGTTATAATAAGATTAAGGAGCTTAATCTTGAATCTAACTTGACCTTGATTAATGTTGAATACCAGAATGATTTAAAGAAGTTGATATTCTACTATTTTGCAGGATTTAAAAGAATCGATTTCCGTGCCTTGATTAAAGAGCTTTTTAAGATTTATAAGACAAGAATTTGGCTTTGCGCAGTTTTGCCATATAATAATCCGGCTAGTTATATTACCATGGATGAAACCAACCCAGTCCCACCTGAAACCAAGATGGATGTCATTCCACAGGAATATGAATTAAATAATGATCAAATTTTAAATTTTTCCATTAATGAATTTAATAATTTGACAAAACCAACCTATTTCCACCTGATTAATTTATTGAATTTGATTCACCATTTAGAAAATGAAATCAAAGGATATTTCTACGGATTCAATAATGGCAAGAAGTCTTCTGAAGGTTCAAGCTCAAGAAGTACTAATTCACCTCCTAGCGAAGGTGGGAAATATTGATTGAATCCAATTTTTTTTTTTTGTTATTGATTGCAGCTTTTGTTTTTGTTATTCATTGTTGATACATCTATTAGAGAAAAAGACTTTTATACAAGGAATAGAGCAGATCAGGAAGATCTGCAATCTGGCTCTGAGCTATAGACTATATGAATCCGTTTTTTATGAGAATTTTATTATTTGTTGGACTAATGTATTTATTCACCCAAAAGAGATGAGACAGTTGAATGTTTTTTTTATCAAGTTTATTAACTATGACGTTGGTTTCTTTTTATTTTTGTTAGTGTGTGATGGGAAACAAGGTTATCCGCTTTATTCCCTCATTTCCCTTTATTTATTGATATTGCAGTGTGTCTTTATGTAATTTGCCCCTTTTTTGGATAATGCACAAGATATATAGATGTTTAGACCTATTTAGTTCGATATTTTGCAACCAATTTTCTTTCCGTGTTTTGTATTTCTTCAACTTAAATCTACATGAAATCAATGGCGAATGTAAAGTATGGTGGATCACGAGGAGATATTTCAGCAGCAATTTAAGGCATAATGAGGGGAATGCTTTTTATCAACAAGTCGGCTCCATTATGTTAGATGTTGGTGTTGTGTTATGAGATTTTGGGTTTGTTGATATTGATCCTGGTACACGACTCTTGGCAACACACTCATTCGATGGCATCCAAAATGCCTATTCTTCAATTCATTTGGATTTCATTAAATACCATTATTGTTTACTATCATAATGTCGAAACGACCCAAATCAATCGACGAATTGTTGCCTGATGATGATTTTAAACTACCGAAATTTATCTCTCGGGAAAAGAGACAGAAATTAAAACAAAACGCAAAATCACAACCGTCAATCCCAATCAAACCAAAACCAAAACCAAAAATCAGTTATGAATCCGAGGAAGAAGAGACCAGAGATCAGATTTCCAACCGAGACAGTCAAGTTTCCAATCCTACTCGTAAGTCTGCGCCCAAATTTCAATTCGGGTGGGATGAGTCGGAAGATACGACCTCGCTCGCGGCGCCATTAGTTATCAACGCGGAAGAATCCGACGATGATGATGATGAAGAAGACAATTTCATTTCCGAAGTACATTGGAGCGAGAAGCCCATCGAACAAATGACAGAGCGAGATTGGCGGATATTCAAAGAAGATTTCAATATCACCACCAAAGGACAAAACATCCCTCATCCACTCCGAACGTGGCAAGAAGGCGGATTATTGGTTCCCAAACTCGTTGAGTTAATATCTCGATTTGGATACCATACCCCGACCCCTGTCCAGCGGGCATCGATACCGTTGGCGCTTTCCAAGAAGGATATGGTAGGAGTGGCGGAGACTGGTAGTGGGAAGACGCTTGCGTTTTTAATTCCATTATTGAATTATTTGCTTTCGATTGATGAGAATTATCTCAAGTTTGAACATCATCAAGAAGTCAATTTCAACCAACCGTTGGGGTTGATCCTTGCGCCAACCAGAGAATTGGCATTGCAGATAACTCAGGTTGCGACTCAATTTGGGGGGATATTGGGATTTAATGTGATTTGTATAATTGGGGGCCATGGGTATCAAGAAACGATTAATCAAGTTGACAGTGGTGTACATATAGTCGTTGCTACTCCGGGGAGATTGCTTGATTCGATTGAGAGGAGTATTATTGGATTGAGTAAATGTTGGTATTTCATTATGGATGAAGCCGATAGAATGATCGATATGGGATTTGAAAAAGATTTACATAAAATCATTGGGTTTTTACCAAGTAATGAAAAGTTATCGAGTACAATTGATGGTCGGATTTTCAATGTGACAAAGAGACAGACTATGATGTTTACCGCCACAATATCACCCCCCATAGAGAAGATGACCAAGAATTTTTTGGTTGATCCAGGATATGTATATATCGGTGGTGCTGGAGAGGCGTTGGATCATATTGATCAAACATTTGAGTATATGACAAATCCTCCAACAAGAGAAGGGCTTGACTATGTAAGGTTTGATAAATTGATAAAAGTGCTATCGAAGCACGTTTCAACTACTCGCAATCCATTGATTATTATTTTTGCCAATTATAAACAAACATGTGACTTATTATCAGACGAATTGGCGGAACATGGATATAAAGACAACACCACGATTCATGGATCAAAATCCCAGGAGGCGAGAGAATTGGCAATTGAAAAATTCCGACGTCATCAAATACGAATATTGATCGCCACTGATGTCGCAGCCAGAGGGATCGATATTCCAAATGTGACATTGGTGGTTAATTTCCAAATGTCGAAAAAGTTTGATGAATACATTCATCGAATTGGTAGAACTGGTCGGGCTGGAAATGAAGGTGCAAGTCATACCTTTATTTCCAAGGACGAGGATGAACCAATATTTATTCCATTAAAGAAATTCTTGGTCCGCGGTGGGAGACGATTACCTGAATGGTTGTATAATTATAAATCTCAAACCATGCGAGATTGAAAATACACATATAGATTATCTAATAAATATTCAAAAGTTTTTTTATATAAAATGTCTCCTATTCAAGGGTTATTCATGAGTCGTTTTGTTCGATCAATTAATTCTAAAATCTGGTGGATGTTTGGATAATGTCCCCAATCATACTGTAACGCTTGGGTGACTCTGATTCCCAATTCATCAGCAAATTGCCAAACCAATCCTGGATTCTTCAAGAACCCCTTCCCAATCAATGCTACATCAAAATCACCATCTTGGATATAACCATTTAATGTTTTGGCATCTTTTGCCATATCTCCCACACATCCAACAACAACACGATCACCCACGTGTTTCTTAATGGCTCTGGCAATTGGGAGGTGGGGTGGTAAATCCGGGTCTTGATTCAATTGATTTCTAGGTGTTTGATTATAAACGTTCCCACCTGAGGAAACATCGATTAATTTAATTCCCCTTTCAATTACGATATCGATCAAGTTCAAGGTATCTTCAAGATGCCAAACATTTGGTTGTGCCACATTATCTGACGACGAGATTCTCAAAAATATCGGAACCTCGGCTGGAATGTTTGTCTTTATCTCTTCGATAATATCCAATAAGAATCTTATCCTATTCTCAAAACTCCCCCCATACTCATCAGTTCTATGATTTGAAAAGGGACTATAAAACTGATGAATCAAATATCCATGCGCCCCGTGGATTTCCAACGCATCAAACCCACAAATCTCAATTGCACGTTTTGCAGCCGCGCCAAAATCCTTAATTATTCTCCTAATGTCCAGCTTGCGCAACTCGTTAGGCACAGGGAAATTACCATGGGGCCTATACTCAATCGCCGAAGGCGCAACAATCTTATCGGGCCACCCTCCGACACTCTCATCAGCAATCTGTTCCAAATGTAAATAGGGCGGTTGTCCACTTGCTTTCCTCCCGCCATGACCCAATTGAATGGCACATAATTGACCCTGGGAGTGGATGAACTTAACAATCTCGCCAATCTTATGAGCCTGGGCATCGGTCCAAAGTCCCAAATCGCGGGGCGATAATCCGCCTTCGGGTGACACCGAGGTGCTTTCAACCATAATCAACCCCGGTCCACGCACCGCCATTGAGCCGTAGTGGACCATATGGAAGGGCGTTACTTCGAAATTGTCGGATGAATACATGCACATTGGTGAAACTGCCATCCGGTTTTGGAGGGTTAGGTTGCCGATTTTTAATGGCGTGAAAAGGGGTGGTGGGGTGACATTATCGGGATCGGTTTCTTGTGGGATAAACGTTCCTGCTGGAATTGGTTGGGCTGGGGTATAGTAGTCTACACCGGTAGCTGCATCTACTGAGTCCGATGGTTGAACTTCTTTTTTGGAAATAGTCATGGTGGAAGGGATATATTGTAGGAGAAAGGAGGTTTGGTTTATCAAAGAAAAAAAGGGGGAAGATGTGAAAAACGAAACCGGAAATGGGGGGGTTTATGTTATATGATCGGATTTATAGTGTCGGAAGACCGTACCGATTTCATGCACCAAAAAGACACAAAAAACAAGGGGGATAAATAATCATCTTTACCACGAAATGCAATTCTCCATAACAGCCCCTGAAACTGAGTGCGAGGTCTTCACTGCACTGAAGCCTCCCAGTCGATTGCACAAGAAGTTGGGTTACGTTAGTATGACAGTCTATTGTATCTATAAACCCTACGTGCAAAAATATCTATGGGATAAGCCGGGTTAATCCTCCTCTTCACTAGAAGCATATGCTCCAAGAACATTTGCTAAGGTATTACCGGGACTCTCATTAGTTGAGTCCACTTTGATGATTAATTTCCCTCTCAATTTTGCCAACTCATTGATCGTTGAATCGCTAAATATATAATTCTGCCCGTTTTCATCTGGTATGCTCTCGTGGGTAGAAGTTATTGCTTTATCGTCATTTTCATAGGAGTCTGGGGTTTCCTCTGGTTCAACAATTGATGGCTTTTGTTTCTTGGTTATATTTTCTGATATTTCATTGTCAGCTAGCAAATTTTTAACCGTGCTTAATGCAATCTCTTCCAACCGTCTCTTTTCTGCCCGTTGGGCTTGTGGATTAGGGTCTTCATTCGCCCATCGTATATACAAAACTTCATTACCTCCCAAAGATTGATTTTGCATTGCTTCCTTGACAAACTGAGCTTGACTTTCCAAACGCATGGTTATGAATGCACATGATTTATTATGTAATACCTTGATCTTCTCAATCTCTCCAAACTCCAGGAAATATTTCGATATCGTTTGTTCGATTTCTGGTTTCATATGTAGACCCCCCACATACAATGTACGATTTATCTTATTAAAAGACCCAACCCCATCCATGTCATCTCTATAATCTGCTGTCTTGTCCCTGCCAAAACAATCTTGCGTTCTTGGAAATGAATCAGTCTCTAGTGGTAAACGATGGAAATATGGACATTTCTTACCTCGATAGCAGCATCCACGACTGAAAAACAAGCATATCGGAGCCGGTCTCGTTGCTCGGGTATATCCACTATCTTTTGCTATGTTGACTTTGAACTTCAGTTTGATGAAGGAGCGAGAAGATGAATCCCCTCCTGACCATTTGAGGTACCAGATATTGAAGGTTGTTCCCAGTTGTGGGGGTTTATCATCGTCAGGAATTGTATCTGGGTCTACTTGTAGTCTCGCCGGTTTAGACATTGGATCTGAATTTGAGTTTGTTGACATGATCGGGCTTGAGAGAATAATTTATAAGGAAATCGATCAAATAAAGATTTATTTTGTGGTTGATGAGATTTGATTTGTGAGAAGAGGGAAGAAACAAAAAACTCCTTGAATTCCACTCACTAAAACACCAGTCACATTTCAACCCATACAAAGAGAGACACCTTTCGGTGATATACATCCTCTTTATCTCTCATGGTCTACTGCAAAAAAATTACTCATGTTACTGATATATATCTAAACTCTAAATAAACATTATATTCTAATACAGAAAACTTTTAACCTGAAAGCAAAAAAACCGAAAAAATTGGCAATGACAATTGCCTTAAAATAATCCAAATACAAACGAGACTGCTACTAACCCGACAATAGCAGTAGATTTCTTCCAGTTTCCTGGTTGATAGGCGAGTGCGTCAGCAGCATTTGATTCGGTAGCTGAGCTTTGGGCTGAGCTTTGGGTGGAACTTTGGGAAGACTCAGCAGTAACAGATGACAGAGTATCTCTTGTTTTGGTGGAACCGACAGCATCAGCAGCTGATTTGAACGATGCTGCAGCTGAAGTAATCTTGTTACCAGCTTCATCAACCGCTGATGTCAACGTATGTAAAGCCCCAGGTGCTGCCGATTTAGCCTTGGATGCAACTTCTCCAGCTGCAGATGTGACCTTGTCTCCAGCATTAGCAGCGGCTGATGTCAAGGTGTTGAGAGCCCCTGGTGCTGCCGATGTAACTTTGGAAGCGATCTCTCCAGCCACTGAAGTAGCCTTTTCACCTACCTCTCCAGCGACTGAAGTAGCCTTTTCACCTACCTCTACAGCACCTGAGGTCAATGTATGGAAAGCTCCCGGTGCAGCAGATTTGGCCATTGAGGCAATTTCCCCAGCTGCAGAGGTAGCCTTTTCACCGGCATCGGCAATTGCCGATGTAATTGCTCCAAGAACACCAGGAGCTTCAGATTTAATTTCCTCTAATATAGCTTTATTATTTGCTTGATCTTGAATATCTCGAACAACGATAGCTGGAACACATTTTCCGTTTGAGTAGGCTTTATTTTGATAGGCGACTGCGAGTGGAGCGGGCATGGTATAATGATTGTAATGTAGTTATAAAGTAAAGACGATGATCTATTATTTCTCAATTTTCAACGGGAGTTAGACTGTTTATATATTAAATAACGATCATTCCCGTGGCTATGTGATATATCTATTGTTGTCATGTAGCACATTCTCAAGAATAAGCGAATGAATGTGCAACATTGCCAGTTATTACAATTTTAGTTCTCAACAGATCTAAAAATAACTGATCAAGTACGATGCAAACAGTCTCCCATCAGACCAACCGACCAACCGATCAACAGACCAGCAGACCGGCGTTTGATTCCAATGACTGGGTAGCAAGTGGAATCTTGGAAAATATTGCATTTTTCATCCAAAAATCGTCACCTTTGACTTCGTACTGTACATGAAGTCATGCAGCATTAATCCACAAAAGTGACAATCGAAGCTTTTTTTTTCTGTTGATGTAAAATCACGAACTTGATCTTTATTGTTAAGGTTTTCCCAACAATAGCACAGCCTAACGAATATCTGGGAATGACTGATGATCAACATAGCCTAAACTCCATTATCCTGCTGTCATGCCAATACACAAACAGATCCAATGTCATCTTCACTGTGGACCATTTCGCCAGAATGCTCATAATGGTCATGACAGGATACTCATAATGGTCTATATCACGGGCTATGCTTGTGTGTGTTACAATTGATCTGGGTATGACGCACCTTTCAAATTTGTCTCGGAGTATGATCCATAAATTTCATACACCGCAACCCACCGAAACAGACCGAATGCAGCACCATCCCTTGGTACTGTTTCAATAGTTGCATTAAAGATAGATTTTGGTTCAATGTTCACCCAGTGAGATCCTGTAGACGAGCAGATCTTTTTCTTTTCAGACTAAATTAACTAAATGTATTTAAACTTCTATATATGTAACTGATTCCATCTCCAAAAGAGTCTTTACTACTTCGGAATTTTTTTACTTCTTTAGTCATTAACCTACTTATAGTATATTTCAATATCGCCTCATATAATTTTGGAAAATTAGCGGAATCCTGGACAATAAATTAAAAGAAGATTCCCGCCCCAGCGCGCATTCTTCATTTCCTAATTAGGCAAGTAAATGCGAAATTGATCTTCATGATAGATATGAACAAATCTACTCTTACCCCATAAATAAAACCTTGGGGTATATAAGTAGAACCTGTTTCTCCTGATAATTAGAAAGGGTGGATCAGATTGTTCTCAAACCTACTAGAGCTTTTTCCCAATTTTAACATAATTATACTTCAGAATATGTGCTGCAACACTACTACTCCTATGCCAAAGAAATGCTGCGGGTCAGAAAATATTAAAACCAACAACTGTTGTGGATCAATCAATCAAAAACAAGAGATAAATAATCAACAAACTCTAGCCACAACTATTTCATGGAATTCATCATCAACAAAGAAGTCAGAAACATCAAGTTGTTGTGGGTCAAGATGCAAGTGTGGCGCAAATTGTGCGTGCGAATCATGTAATACTACCAAATTGTAGGTGTGGTTTTAATTTCAGGTGATTGAAGTTGTCACTGTTAACGTCGGGGTCATATACAGGATATACATACATAAATATATAGGTTACAGGGTTAATATTTATATTGAACAACGATACATACATACATACAAAGTCTGAAATTTTTTCATCTCTTTTCTTTTTCTTCATAACATTTCAATTGAAACATCAAAAGTAATTATCATTTGCAACTCCTTGTTTGATATTTACTTATGAGCTGATTTTTATGGGAAAAAAAGGGGTGCATTGTTCCACTTTGTTGAGGTAGCAAGCTCAATCCAATTCTCCAGTTCGCCCTAAACAGTAACGGATCATATCCGCTTATAGTTTGTGTAATAAATCACGACGTGCCCGACTGTGGCGTCTGTGTTCCTCGGTATTTACAAACTTAGCGGAAAAATAAAAAAACGCATCACTGTCAGCGGCAATAACTTATTCTTACAATTATTATCCATAAACGCATGAATTAATTACCCAAAAAAAAATCAATCAGCATTACAATTCATATAGAAAACTTTAAACTACCTATACATTGTTCACAATCTACTTTCTTGGAGATAATTCTAAAACTTCCTTCTTGATAAGAGCAGATAAATCTGGATGAACTCTAGCAAAGTATTCAAAGACACGGTCTTGAATATCTGGTCTGGCACCAGCAACATGCACAGCAACATTGTGAGCCAAGTGTTCTTGTTGGTTTGGATATCTCTTCAAAACGTGCCATAAAGCAGTAGCTTGTTCGAAATCGTTGTCAGTACACTTCCAGTGGAATGGACAAGCAGCACCCTTCCATACTTCTTGTTCTTCTTGTAAAGAAAATTGCTTGAATTCAAGTGGCTTGTCAGAAGCTAAGTAGTTTGGACAAGAACCCATGTTACCGTTAATATTCATACCACCATCACGCATGTGTGGGTTGTAAACAGCACCAGTAACTGGACAGTTGACTGGAATTTGAGTGTAGTTGGTACCCAATCTGTGTCTGTGGGTGTCAGAGTAGGAGAATAATCTGGATTGTAAGACTGGATCAGCAGATGGTTCCATGTATGGGACAGTGTGGGCTGGGGAGAAAGCAGCTTGTTCAACTTCAGCAAAGTAGTTCTTTGGGTTTTCATTAAGAGTCAACTTACCAAATCTTCTCAATGGGTATTCCTTGTGTGGCCAGACCTTGGTCAAATCAAAGACAGAGAAGTTAGCCTTCTTGGCTTGTTCTTGGGTCATAGTTTGAACATAACAAGTCCAAGATGGGTAGTTACCAGCAGCAATGTTCTTGAATAAATCTTCTTGAGCATGGTCTGGGTTGGAACCAGATAATTCACCAGCTTCTTCGACAGTCAAGTTCTTAATACCTTGATCAGAAATCATGTGGACTTGAACGTAGAACCATTCACCCTTCTTGTTGGCCCATTTGTAAGTGTGACCAGAGTAACCATTCATTTCTCTGTAAGATGCTGGGGTACCTCTGTCAGAGAACAAAATCATAACTTGATGGGTAGATTCTGGGTTACAAGTTAAGTAGTCCCAGAACATGTTTGGATCCTTCAAGTGGGTTTCTGGGTTTCTCTTTTGGGTGTGGATAAAGTGTGGGAACTTAGATGGGTCTCTAATAAAGAAAATTGGAGTGTTGTTGTAAACAAAATCCAAGTTACCTTCTTCAGTATAGAATTTAGTAGCAAAACCTCTTGGATCTCTAGCGGCATCAGCAGAACCAGCTTCACCACCAACAGTGGAGAATCTAGTGAAAGTCTTGGTCTTCTTACCAACAGTGTCTAAAAAGGCAGCACCACAAACATCGGTGATGTCATCGGTAACTTCGAAAACACCATAGGCACCAGAACCCTTGGCGTGGACAACTCTTTCAGGAATTCTTTCTCTGTCGAAATGAGCTAAAGAATCAATCAAGTTGAAGTCTTGTAATAACAAAGGACCATGTTCACCAATTCTTTGGGTAGCGAATGGTTCTGGGATTGGTTGACCGTTTGAGTTTGTAAATACAGGAGCCATTATAAATATCTGTGTATAGGATTAAGATATATGGATAAGCAAAAACAAAAGAGGGAAATTATGAAACAGAATTGTCAACCTGGACGTGAATTGGATGGCTATTTATATGCCATTGGCGGGGTGGAGATGCAAGAAGTGATTTTTTGTTTTTTTTTAGTGTATATTTTTTAGCTTGTGAATTAACAAAAAAGGTAAATAGCGGGGCCTGCAAGTTCCTTGTGTGGATTGTCTTTGTTACAATTCCTAAGCAAGCCATGGTTCCAGATTCACTTTTTTTTGCAAATTGAATGTTTACAGATATACTGAAGAGTGGATGGTTTTACCGGAGTGAACCAAGAATTTCCTGTCAATGCTATCTCTACTGGTTTATAGTTTAGTAAGATTGGAATTAATAATGTGGAGTCTAGGCAGTCCATGAGAAAATGGCGGATGACACCCCCCGTCTCATCACCTTGAAATTTTTATGAATGATGTGTCATTTATTCAGGGATGTTGGGTCTTGTATAAGAAGTCATTTACTGGCACTATCTACATAGAAATTTCAGTCATCACGTTTACTGCATCTTTAATGACGTTAAATTGATTGAGATGACCTGTTTCATGTATTGTGGATTGGAATTACCAATCTCTTGATGGCGATTGGATGTAATTTCGGAGGTGGAGTTTACAAGATTTTTTCCGGGGAATTCCTGTTTGGGTTTTCATCTGAAAAAACCAAGCAAATGAACACTCAAACCTCGGGATAAACCAAGAAACGAGTTTCGAATTCACCAAACAACAAATAACTTGTAGACACTGCATCGTTACAAAATCAACAAACATAGGGAATAGCGATATGTCCGAAGGATAAGAAACTTCGAGTTTATACTTAGCGTTTTAAAACATTTGTATTTCCAGTATAAATACTATAATCATTGGCATTTATGCTAGATCCAGACTTACCTCTCATTAGAAATCAATTCTCTTCCATTTATAAGCCTTCAATTACTAATTAAATCTTGGGATAAAATGGATCTCCAATATTCAAAAAAATAACGATATTGACTTGGAATACTTGAAACCCCAAGAATATAATTAGCCAACAACGCAAGTCAAACTCATTTCGAGAACCACTTAAGAATACCACTACAACTTTGTAAATAATAAGCGATAATGGAAAATAAGTCAAATACACAAATACACAAATTGATAAATACGACTCAAAGGGTAACTGATTAATTTACGATTCATCTATCTGACTCCGTGTTTATTTTCTATCGGTAGTTCGGCAACATCATTGATAGTGATTGAATTTCGTGGGGAAAATTTCTACAAAAGATCCTCGGCAAGAATTTCTCATAAATTACTTTTCCTGGCGGAATTAAACACATTCTGACATTGTTGATTTGTACACCTTTTTCGGAGTGCTTCATTAATTACATTCACACATTTCTATCTAATATATTATACAAAGAGTAACCTAGGTATCTACTTTTGGTTGATATCCAATTTTGGTAATTCGAGCGCAACCACCCCCCCCCCCAGTTCTTTGTTTCTTATTATTTTGAAATTCTGGTACTCTATCTACTTTTATTATTGAGAAAAATATTCCTGTCGTTTCAGGTGGTAAGGTTGGGTGCAGGTTTGACACCCATTATTCAACGAAAACCGTTACCATGATTCCTTTTTGGTTGTTTGGTAGTTTTCCACTATGTAAGATCCAATACTAACATCAAACTTAAATATTTATTTTTTTGGCATCATAATTATATACAGTAATTACAAATTACATAATCATTCTTATGGGTTTTGCTTAACGAATTCAACACCCTTCTTGATGTTACCAATCAAGGTTTCCTTAGCCTTGGCAACTAATCCTTCTTCGTATTCAGATAATTCACCTAAACCGTGAACAGTCTTGACACCTTCTGGACCCAAGGTAACCTTAGAAGAGAAGAATTCAACACCTTCATCCTTGAATAATGGAGAGTCAACAAAGGTACATTCAATGACATCTCTTTCACCAGCTAAACCGTCCAAAACGGAACCAGCAAATCTAGCACCAGCTTGAGCCATGGATAAGGTGGCAGAACCAGCACCATCCTTAGCTTGGACAACTTCATCACCACCGAATTGGATTCTGTGGACTAAAGCATCTCTGGTTTCACCAGCCAAGTCCTTGTGGACAGTTTGGGATAATAATGGAATGATGGTAATACCAGAGTGACCACCGACAACGGTAACCTTTTCATTGACTGGGTTGGTACCAGCAACTTCAGAGACGAATCTGGAAGCTCTTAAAACATCCAAGGTGGTGACACCGAACAATTTCTTTGGGTTGTAAACACCCTTGGACTTGTAAACTTCAGCAACAATTGGGACGGTAGAGTTGACTGGGTTGGAGATAATACACATAGCAGCGTTTGGAGCATAGTCAGCAGCAGCCTTGGCCAAGTCTCTAACAATTGAGGCGTTGGTGTTGAATAAATCATCTCTGGTCATACCTGGCTTTCTTGGGACACCAGCTGGGATGACGATAACATCAGAACCAGTCAATGCTTCCTTCAATTGATCTGGGTTGTAACCCTTGACGGTAGAGTTGGTTGGGACGTGGGAAACATCAGCAGCGACACCTGGAGCACCTCTGATATCATATAAAGCTAAATCAGTAACCTTGTGGTTTAACTTTAATAATAAGGATAATGGTTGACCAATACCACCACCAGCACCTAAAACGGCGACCTTGTAGGCGTTGGAAGCAGAGGAGGAGAAGGATCTAGTAGCAATTTTAGAAAGCATTGTGTTGTCGAAATTGAAACGGTAAAGAAAAAGGTGAAGGAAGAAAAAGTTAGGGGTGGGAAAAATCAATTGGTATAAATATTCACGCAAGGGGGGGCTAGTTTCGGGTGTGGTTTTTTTT
>JAKUCC010000253.1:0-14477 GCA_030563365.1 Hemisphaericaspora xylanilytica | reverse complement strand
ATCAATTGTATTTAATTCGGGGGTGTATGATGAAATATTGGTGTTGATTAAACTAATTAATTCTGGGTATGTATGGGTTAATAAAACGTTATTTTCATAGGAATTGTTGATATCTTTAGATATTGATGGTGGGAGGATTGAATTCTCACGTAATTTCAATTGTGGTTTACGTTGGCGGGATGGGATGGTTGAAGTTGGGATATATCTTGGTCGAGGCAAGTTTGGAATATCTTCGATTATAACCGGTTCTTGTTCTTTCTTTATCCTCGAAGATTTCCTTTCTCGTTTTGGTTGAGTCTTTTGTATTGCCAGTTGTATTCTTGCCGACTTAGACCTTGTGATTCGTTGAGTATTTGAATGGATTAATCTCCCATCTGATTCATCTTCTTGTTTGATTTGTACATTTTGTTGATTTCGTTTCCGTCGTTGTCCTCTTCGTGGCGGGATATCGGCTTCTAAATTACGTTTAAGTAATTCTTTATACCTAGCTATATCCTTCTGGATTTCATTATTGTGTTTCCTCCTCGATTCTGACTTGACAATGCTCATTACTACCCTCTCTGATCTCACCCTCTCTCTTTCTCTACTCAAAACAAAATCTCATCTCATCAAACCCATCCCGCAACCCAAAGAAAAAAAAAATCAAGCTGAAAAATTCCAACCACACAACACAACACACCACAATTCATCCAATCCTCATCCATCGAAAATGTTGTACCTCATAGGGCTCGGCTTATCCTACGAAACAGACATCACAGTCCGCGGCCTCGAGACCGTCAAGAAATGCAAACGGGTGTATTTGGAAGCCTACACCTCCATCCTCATGGCGGCGTCCCAATCCAGTCTCGAATCCTTCTATGGCCGCGACATCATCCTCGCCGACCGTGAGCTCGTCGAAGGCGGCGCCGATGAGATCCTAGCTGGAGCCGACGTCGACGACGTTGCCTTCCTAGTCGTGGGAGACCCGTTTGGGGCCACCACGCATACGGACTTGATCTTGCGGGCGAGGGAGATGGGGATTCAGGTTGAGAATATCCATAATGCCTCGGTCATGAACGCCGTGGGTGCGTGTGGGTTGCAGTTGTATAATTTCGGTCAGACTGTTTCATTGGTGTTTTTCACCGACACGTGGAAGCCGGATTCGTTTTATGATAAGGTGATGGAGAATAGACGTATTGGGTTGCATACGTTGTTATTGTTGGATATTAAAGTGAAAGAACAGAGTATTGAGAATATGGCCAGGGGGAGGTTGATTTATGAACCGCCTAGATATATGGATATCGCCACTGCTTGTCGGCAATTATTGGAGATTGAGGAACAGAGAGGGGAGGAGGCATATACGGCTAATACTCCGTGTGTGGCGGTTTCGAGATTGGGATCGCCTACGCAATGTTTCAAGGCGGGGACGTTGCGCGAGTTGAGTGAGTATGAGTCGGGAGAACCTTTGCATTCGTTGGTGATGTTGGGTAGACAGGTTCATGATTTGGAGTTGGAGTATTTGTATCAGTATGTTGATGATAAGGATAAGTTTAAGATGATGGTGGAACAAGATCAAGAATATTTCAAACCACCACCATACGTCCCACCACAAGAAGATGAAGAGGATGAAGATTTATAGACTTGATTATATATTAAATTATTATATCTATATACCATATATAACACCTTCTATTGCTTCTTTTTCTTTTCTAATTCGATAATTTCACTCCATACATTCTCATTTATATCCCAAATCATCCAATCTTGCCACCCCATATACGCCGGGATAATAGTCACCAAATGCCATAAGCTATGCGCATCAATCAAATCGAAAAAGAATGGCGGGAAATCAAACACTTCAAACAACAGCCCCAATATGACAATCAAACATAATAACAACGGATATAAGGAATACAATTTGGCACTAGTTGAATAAAAACTAGGCAATATTGTTCGGTTGAAATTTATATAATTCAAATGATTCAAATTGACCACCTTATTCTCCACTTGTTCTAAATTATAATATTTGGAATATAATTGATAGCATAATATCGCATATAACACATTCTGACAAATTGCAACCACGATATTCGCCCGCATGTTGTACGTATACGACCAATCGGTGTATAATCGATGAACATGATATCCATACGCCCCCAAACAACCAATAGTAAACCCCCACCGTGGTAATTTCCGATCATGACGATATAGCTTAAACACCCGTGCACCTAATGTATGAAACCCCGAGAGAACCGTCAAACCGGCGAAATAATAATCGAGATGTTCGGTGATTGGATAGTCACGAATATGAAATATCGTCGAGAAAACCCACGCAAACATAGTTATACCAGTCATACTGAAAACATTGACATACTGATACTTCAAATTCCCAGGCACATTATCCAGCTTGACAATCGAAACAAACCGCCGCAATTGCATCACGGCAACGGCGAGATTCCCCAACGACATAATCACACTCACAAACTCCTGGATTCCCCATATTCTCAAAAACGGCCATTTGCCATGAAATTGCAAAATCTCCTGCCCACGGAGTTCGCGCTCGTGCGTGATCACTCTCTGGCACTGATAGTCGCAATTCAGATCACAATCCCATCCCAATATACGGAGGTGCCAGGCAAGGGGCATGTCCATGAATTGCCAGTCGGCGTTATAATATCGTGGTTCGAAGTCGGGGTTTTTCGCGAGCTCGTGCTGGTGTTCTTGTTGGATTAGGTGGTAGGGGTTGTGGTGGCAGGTGAGTTGGGTGCATTGGTAGATGCAGTCGCTGAAGGCGTAGAGGTCGTCTCCTGGGGATGAAACCGCGGGGGTGGGTAGGAATGGAAGGAGGAAGAGGAGGGGGAGGGATGGGGTGAGTAGAGGGAGTCTCATTGGGGTGTGTGCGGATGTGTTGGGAGAATGATTGGTTGATTGGGTTTGGGTTAGGGGGGTTTGGTTGGTTGGTTGATTTCAATGTGATTTTTTTTTTTTTTGGCGTTGTTTGGATCTACTCGCGGGTAGTTTTTCAGTTGATGGGAATAACTCCATGATTCGAAATATATACAATACTTACTCTCAATGTAGTATACATCCTTCTTCCCAGGTCAATGGGCAAGTTGTCAGAGGCTGGATAATCTACAATGTATAGCTTCTCTCTTAAATAAATCAATTAAAACATCATTATAAACATCAAACCCACTAAACAACAATAAATAAAAGAATCCTACAAAGAACTAAAAACAACCAAACAAAACAAAACAAAACAAAACACCAGTTAATACTTATCACCGAAAAACAATTCATAATTCCCATAATCATACGGCATACTAGTCCCATCCAAATTGGTCAAACTCTTACTATTGGTAATATCTTGAGGCACAAAAAACTGTTGAAATTCAATCAATGATTGTAAATTATCATTGGGGTCAGTCCCAAAATTAAAATCATTCAATACTCGATAATCAATCTCATCTTCATCTTTAGGTAAGATACTGTCATTATCATTACCTTGTTGTTGATTGTGGTTATTATTTTGATGACGTTGTACTAATGCATTGATCATATCATGGTTAATTTCGGCATATCTTTCTGCTCCCTTGTTACATTTTGAATAATGTTGGAGAATATATTCTGCATTTCTGATTAAATCAAGCAAATCATTTTCAGAATATCCTTCATCTTCAAATCCTCCACTAAGTATAGTCACTCCAATAATGATCGACGCATAGAAACAACAAGTGATGATTACATAGCACTCCATTCGTTTAGTTTCTTTGAATGCAGTATTGATATAATGATTCATCAATTTCACTGCTAATATTGATGCCTTTGTTGCCGCCCGGCAAAATTCTTGAGTAAGTTTTTCATCTTTAATCTTACCATTTGCTAAATCAGAATTAAATCGTTGTACTGCCAGATACATGAAAAAGGGACGACTTAATAACATCACTGCGTATAATTGTAATAAATGAACCATTAATAATATTTGAGTATTTTCTCCCCTCGAATTATTCGGTATATCATCTGGTTTTAATATATTATCAATTGATAATTGAGGATCAAGATTCTTGGACCATACTTTCAAATCAATTGCCAATTTTCTAGTTCGATTCAAATCAATAATTCGATCACGATAGAAATTACTGACTATTCTACCAATCATGGTACATATCTTACTTAATTCCACTTGACATTTCGAATTGAAATCAAAATCCATATTGAAAACACTTGTTTCTTCTTGCGACTCTATATTTCTTGCAGGATCGTCCCAATCATAATCATTAATACTCAATGGTCTTCCAATAAACGTCAGGGAAATTCTGTCTGAAGTATATAAACTTCTAAATAATCTCTTTCGATATTCGGTTTCTGTTCCTGAATGGGGTGAAAGTTGTTCATTAACAAAACTTCGATGTAATCCCAATGATTGGGCATATTTTATCGCCAAGTTCAAATGGATCCAACCAGTACTCTTTTTAAGTATAGATTGATAATAATGAAACTGTAAATAGTGACTAATAACCACCCAAATTTCCGAATCTTCAACCACATCCCGTAATAAATTCAATCCACTTTCAAAATAAGCAGCTCCTGTAATTGCCTCTGGTTTCCCGTCAGCGAAATCAGAATAAGTTGCACCAATGGCCAATACGAAATATAATAAAATCAAAATTATCTTATTCTTTTCATTCATTGGATCAACATAAACTGGTTCGACAATCTCGGTTTGGAATTTCTTCATATCAAAGATGAAAAAGGTATCATTGATATTGCGAGCAAATGAATCAATATAAATGTCCCGTTTATCAACAGGTGGCAATTGTACTGAAATTTGATTCTTCAATCGAAGTGGTTTATCAATAACAGGGCACCCTCGTAAATCTTCGGTGAGTTTTGTTGTTCCCACGTATTGAACAAAGATATTTCTAGTTTCATAAAGTAATGAAAGGGGACTAGTTTCTCCCATATATCTAAATGTACCTGATTTGTCATTTAGTAAAATAACTGATCGTCCCATTTGGTTGGAGACTCCTCCCTTTGACGACTTTTCAGCCAGTTGTGATTTAGTGTCATCCATATCTTGGTCATCACCTTCGGCATTATCATCTTTATCACCATTTGCAACCAATGGGAATGAAAGCAATGGTTGTAAGGATTTTGGCACGTAATGGTTTGGCGAAGTTGCTGAATCATTAGGGGTGGTTTCAGGAGTTGGGATGCCATGTCGTTTCTGGTCATCTTGGGTAGTCATAGGAGAGGATGTAGCAGTGGTTGAAGTACCAGTATACAGTTGTGGGGTGATTGATTTTGTCAGAGGTGGTTGTAATTGTGGTGGTGAAACATGAGGAGGGATAGTTCCAACATGAGGTTGAAGTGGAGGTGGAGGTGGTGGTGGTGCGTATTGTTGTTGGGTTATGTTTGGAGGTGTATATTGTGATCCTGGATGTTGTACGGTGATATGAGGTGGTGGTGGTGGTTGTTGTTGTTGTTTTTGAGGATAAGGTTGAGGTTGTGGTGTAGAATCATACAGTTGAAACACCGGCTGAGGAGGATAGGGTCCTTGTTGTGGATAAGGTTGGGGTTGTTGTTGCTGTGGTGGGTATTGTTGATGATTTGGTAGTTGAGCTCCATAAGGCAGATGATGATAAGGATGAGGCGGTTGTGGCGCATGTTGTGGCTGATATGAATAAGGTGGGTGTCCATGGCTATTTACTGGCGGATATGGCGGACCAGCATAGGGGATTTGATAAGGGGTTTGTTGTACTTCTTGTTGATAGCCAATGGAAGGTGTTTTTGATACATGGCCTTCAATTTGTTGAGGTGGAGAGACATTTGATGAAGTCACTGAATTTGGTGAAACCAGGGGTGATTCATTGTAGGTGATTGGAAGGGATTGCTGTTGTTGTTGTTGTTGTTGTTCTTGTTGTTGTTGTCGTTGTCGTTGTTGTTTCAATTGTGCCATTCGTTCACTCTTTAGTGATCGTTTATCAATAATTGTGTATGTGCATTGTAAGTTCTTCTTCAAGCATAATTGGCATGGTTGTTGTCCTGAGCATTTGAATTTTCTTCGTTTGCAAGAATCACAGGCAGTTGATACTTTCTGTCTCTTTTCTGGTGGTAGTTTTCTTACTCTTTTCTTTGGTAGTTTATTATTAGTAGTAGATTGCATGATCTAGTATGAATATTGTCCTGTGAAGTAGTAGTAGTAGTAGTAATTAATACTAAGTAGTAATAGTAAGTAATTAATTTGTAGTTTGATTATTAATTTTAAAATTTTTTACAACACACAGAAAAAAAACAAAAAAAAAAGAAAAGAAAAAAAATGAATTATTACTATTACTATTAGTGATTACACTATAAAAATTAACTAAATAGAAAAGAATAGAAAGAATAGAAAGAATAGAAAGAATGGATAATTAATGGATAAATAATGAGAGTGATTAAATGATGTAATAATTATTAGTATAGTATTGTATAGTGTATTGTATTGTATAGTAAAGTATTGTATAGTATTGTATAGTGATAATTTCATGTATTCTTAATGGTTAATCCCCCCCTAATACCCCCCCTTCTTTCTTTTTCTTTTTCTTATTAACTTCTATATGTATATTGTATTGTATTGTATTGTATAGTAAATCACTCACTCACTCACTCACTCCCTAATTAATCTAATTACCACTTTTTAACTTTTTATAAATGAATTTACTATTAAACAATATTTCTATACTAATCAAAAGTAATTTCTAAAATGGATATAAATACAAATAGTATACGTATACATATGTATACATATGTATGTAAGTAAGAAGTATACCCACAATTTCAGATTTAAAATAAAATTGTGTATTGTGGATTGTATTGTATTGTATTGTGTTGTTCATTTCACTAAATGAATCCACCTTTTAAGGTTTTTTAATGTGAAATGGGCTTATTCATATTAAACAAACCAACAACAACACGGAGAAATGACCAGATCTATAATCATTGTTTTAGATATTTATATCCATTGTAACTTGAAATCCATCTCACATATACACACACTCAGTCACTCTTTCTACCTCTCTTTTCTACACTTACCCACATGGTAAAGAAATAATAATCAATACCACAGATTACAAATGTAATAGTAGGAATAGACATCTGCATGATAACCAACAGAATCACAATACACTTCAAGAATAATCTAACCTACCCGACGTCACGGCTAAAATTACCAATCTGTACTGGGTTCTAATACACAAAACCATGCTTCTGCTTCTAGTCTTGTTTATTGTTTACCTGTGGAAAATAACCCACACGTTCTAGAACAGTGCCACCATACCATTGTTAAACAAATATGGTTGATCTCAATTGAGATTCCTACAGTAGCTGAGAACTTCCTAGTTGATTATCACTAGTTGAACAGTAAGCGTGTTTTATTCATGTTAGTTTATTCCAGCGAGGTCAAGATGTTTTCATAAAATATTTGCTTATTTATGCAACAAAATAGATTGAGTTAAATCACACAAGAGATATAAAGCACAGCAAAAATGGAAGATGACCATTCACTTAATACATTGTAGAAGAAAGTTAATAAATATTCTCAATTCCTAAAGAAATCATTAATTAATTAGCATATGGTTTTGTAACTTAGTTCGTAACCTACCACCACATAACCAGTAAATCATCCAAATCACCCAAATCAGTCTCATCAATCTTTTTGCTATCCATTTTAAAACAGTTTTAATCCATTTACCTAGCATTCAGAAGCTCGTATAGTGATAGTCATAGCCATACAGAAAATGACCATCTCTAGTATCCTGATCATTATTCGAATCTTGTCCAGGATATATGTCTTCCAATCAACTGCCGCAAAAACGAATGTTGCAAAAAAAAAACCGCTTTTCTTGTTTGGTTGTTTATTCACAAACACCAAGAAAACCATAAGTATATTTGTGACAACCATTAAGAGTATTCATCCTCATAGAAGTATCTACACAAACAATCTAACACCCTGACAAATTACAATCGCATCAATCCATATGCAATAAGTCCCAATCTTAACAAGAAAACTACACTTCTCGAAACTGCTATAAACAAACCCAAACTCAATCACTCATTAGTATAACCTTACTAGTCTAAAAAATACAAAATTAACGAAGCCAAGACTAGTTTTTCATGTATGATAATCCACAAACGAATTACGTTCCATGCACAAACAAAGAACTAGTTTACACGGTAAGTTCCATGCACTGTTACCGAAGATGCCGCTTAACATATCATCCGGTCCTATGATATTACCCATGAATCCAAGAGTGATGGAAACAGTTAGTTCCCCCCCAATATTCATTGTAATCCTGCATTGTTCATATTAGGAAAGCCAACAGCAAAGATGAGTAATCACTCCTTAAGATCCTTGAAAGTGGAGATGCATTGCCGTTATGGATACTCCCATTCAAGAAAATCGAATCGCTCCTAATTGATCCCAGTTCACTTACTAGGTGGATAATAATTGTATTAACATTGTCGGACTTTGATTGCCTAACTTGGGTTTCTTCCCGAATTGTAATCATACTTGACCGAAACGATCCATTCCCGTCAGATCCCCTCCATCTATCTTATTAATCAATATTGTTTCTTGCTGCCCATTATACTCTCAAACGGTATCGCATATCGGATTAATCGCTATCTTGGGGGAAACTAACCAAAAAAAAAATAAATTGTTTCACATCAAATCTCCTATATCATCCCAATTGGGAAATACGCGACAACCGATAAGAACCTCAATGATAAGTGGTCGCCAAAGAAGAAAGCCAAAACCAAGAATTGTACTTATCGCCTCTTTCCTAATTGGGAACCGCTAAGATCCATCGCTTATTTCCAGAAATGGCGGATTTCCAATTTGGCACCAAATATATAAATACCCATCCCCATACCCATCACCATATCCCCCATCATATCAAACCTCCTCTTTCCTATCATTACAACAATCATGACACCACCAACTATAACATCAACCACTACCGACACCACCACCACCACCACCACCACTCCAACCGCCACCCTCTCCACATCAGCAACAACCACTTCACGGGGATATCAAATCGGCACCCGAGGATCACACAACATCGCCAAGGGCGGCACCCACCCCTACCAACTCCCCCAATTCACCGACAAGCTCAAACACCGCAAATGGATCTTACAACACATGGCAGCCGCGTTCCGCGTGTTCGCGCGCAAGGGCTATTGCGAAGGCACGGCGGGACACATCTCGGTCCGCGACCCCGTCGACCCCGAAACATTTTGGATCAACCCCTTGGGCAAACACTTCGGCCTCATGACCGCGCACGATTTTGTCCATGTCGACTCCAGGGGCAATATCTTACCCGATGGGAATCAAGTCGCCATCAATGCCGCTGGGTTTGCCATCCATTCGGCGATTCACGCCGCCCGACCCGACGTGAATGCCGCGTGCCACTGCCATTCAACCTATGGCAAAGCATGGGCCGCCATGGGCAAGCCGTTGGATATGATCAACCAGGACGTGTGTACGTTTTATAATAGCCATGCGGTGTATTCTGATTTCGGCGGGGTGGCATTGGAGGCCGAAGAGGGACAGAGGATTGCGGGCGCGCTTGGCGGTGGGAAGGCGGTGATTTTGCAGAATCATGGACTTTTAACTGTCGGTGGGACCGTCGATGAGGCGGCATATTTGTTTACGTTGTTGGAAAAGAGTTGTCAGGTTCAGTTGAATGCTCAGATGGCGTTGTTGCCCGGTGAATCGTTGAAGGTTATTGGTGATGAAGAGGCGGCGTATTGTGAACACCAAGATGGAGACCCCGAGACGTTGTATACTGAATTCCAACCCGATTTTGAAATGGAGGTTTATTTAAATAATGATTTCTTAGAGTAGGTTAACCTCAAGTTTTAACGATTGTTTGTTTTTCATTTCTTGAGTTAAGAGTTATATCCTTTGTAGAAGTAATAACCAAAGGTTTACCCAGCCAAACTCATTTATAATAAACGACTTTTCAATTATATTGATCTCTACATATAAAAATACACTAAAAACAAAAACTTAAACAATAAAAAGAACAAAATACAAAACAAACAATTCTTAACGTCATTACACCATACCCGTCTTAACACTATTCACCTCCATCATTTGTCTAACCCAAGGTTGTCTCCGGAAATAATTTCTATCCACAATCAGCTCTAAAATACCAACCCAATTCATCTTTTCTTCTCGATTGGGGGCACCAAAATCAATAATCTCACCATTGGCAAACACAATCTTAAAGGCATGGTCCAATAATAACACATCACTGAAATTTCGGTAATCTCGCCTATTCTCCTGGTTTATATTTTCTTTATCCACATAAATCACATCAACAACTTTATTCAAATTGATTTTTGCGCGAGTCTTTTTCGAATATTCACTATGAGCAATCAATTCAGTACCATTTTGTAACTTGAAATAACGACGTTTCCAAATATCACAATCACCACCTTCTTGATACAAATACCCTTCGTAATTAGTATCTAACTCTTGTCTAAGCTCATCCAAACTCTCATATGCACTTCTAATGGATGTTGGAAGAATTTCTAACCTATCAGTACGAGGAACAAACAACATCTCAACTTCTAATTGAGCAATACGATATGGTTTCACCTTGAATACATTGCCAGTCTTGCTATCCATTCCAGTCTCCCATTCGTTAAAACAATTTATATCGAAAAATTGAGCCTTGCCGGTGATTTTAGGTTCATACTGGGCAAGATCAACATAACATCTTGCAAATGATCCATCACGAGCAAATTTGTTTCTCCAAGCATCCTTAATTTCTTGCGGAACTACTTTTGTTGTCGTCAAGAGTTCCTTGCTTCCAAATATTCTAGAAATACGCTTCTTGGATTTAATAACCTTCTGCTCAGTAACTTCAACCAATTTCGTCTTTGGGCTGGTATCATAATCTGACTTCATAGTAATGATGAACTCCAAACTATCACCTCCGACAATCAACTCAAATTCTTTTCCAATGCTAAGTTGATGAGAATTCAAATCATATTCTGGCGTTTGAATACAATGGACACCATTATCTAATATGATTGAAAATTTGGCTTCCCGTGATTTGTTGGTTAAATCAGGTAAATTAATATTCTTGATTCCAACAATTCTGAAAAATAGTTTGCCTCGTTCTAGTGGTGGTAATGGTTTAGCTGATTTCTCTTCGGTTGCCATTTCTTCAGTGGATGCAGTCTTTGAGGTACTAAAACATTCATTTGCCGTGACAGCAGTGGTTCCACTGTTATTACTAATCTCAGATGGAATATGTTGCTGTTGTTCTACGGTTGCACCACCTTCTGCTTGATTCAAGTTTGATCCATTATTTCTCAATTTCCCATTCACGAGTTCGCCACCATTAAACTCACCACTATTGGGTTTGTCAAATTCAAATCCGGCAATCGACCCATTTTGTTTCTTTATCTTAATTGGTGAACCAATCTTAATTGGCGCTCTCTTGCTTGGTGATACTGATCTCGAATTCCTTAAATCCTCCCTTGATACAAGTTCAGGAGTACTAATTTTGGTAACTCTAAATGGATTATTGACCTTTTGACTAGCAACAGTGGCCCCGTCGTCGTTGTCCTCACGTGGATATGGTGACGCTATACTTTCTACATCCTTGGGTTTATGAACAATTACCGAATCCATTCTCTTTTCGTTAAATAATTGATCTTCAAATAGTAAAGGAAGTGGTGATTTCTTCAATTCATCCGCAAAGTATGGCAATATCTCTTCCTCCTGTGCTTCTTGCGTTTGTTGTTCCGGTGTAATTGTGTTCTCTCGTGGATAGTCTTCGATTTCATAAATACTAGCGACACGCAGGATGTTTTGATATGTAATCGCCGGCTTCTCAACGGTGGAATTTCGTTTAGGTTGGATTAACTTCACATTGGTATATTCTTCTTGAGTGATAATTCGCTTGGTACTTAATATCCTCTTGACATCATCACGGTCCATACTTGGCAATGTCTTCAAACCAGACGCTTTAATAGTTGGTTGAGGAATTGATACGTCACCATATAAATCTTGATAAAACTCATCGTTGGGCGACAAAGCCGACGATGTTCTTTTAATCTCAAATGTGGGTACTCGGAATCTCGACCGATGGCTCTTAGATGATTGTGGTTGGGTTGCCTTTGGGTTTAAAGTAGGTGCCGATTTGGTAATACTAGACTGTGACGCCAATCTCTGAGCAGTCCGAATCGCTCTATTAGTCTTAGCTGGTTGTGGTGGTTCAGGGATATTTGGGTCATTATCAATGTTGGTTAACAAGTCATGTGAGCGACTAGCTGCATTCGTTCCATAGAAGTTAATATTATCAAACCCTGAATCTTCCGATAGCTCAGGCAAGAACTGGGAGATATTACTTAAATCTTCAAATCCAGGACTAACGATTCTTCTTGACATGACATTGACTTCTTTGAATTTAGATGGTTTGATATAACTTGGGAGTCTGATTCTGTTGTTCACATATGCATTGCTGTTCACGTTCGATTTATGAACTACAGGAGAATTGGTTGGGGTGTTTGATTTCGCGGACAACTCGTCATTGCTTTGAGTAAGACGCAAACTACCATGTCTCTTTTTGCGTTCCTGGGTATGCCAGATGGAAATAAAATTAGCAGGGCTTTTTTCTTCATCATTCTCGGCAGAAAACAATTCTTCAAAACTCTTAGCGTCCGAGGCTCCTTTGATTGATTTAACAACTTCATCGATTAACGATGTTCGGTGGGTTGGCTCAACTGATGGCAATGAAAGTTCTTCTGGTGGTGCGATGTTTGATGAATTGGCTAACACCTCATTTTCTGTTTCCGATTCGGGAAATGCATTCTCTTGAGAACTGATTTTTGGTGGCTCTAATGTTTTAGTTGCGAAGTAGTTTCCAGATACTTCGCTGGATTCAAGGGCTGATTTGATACTGGTTCCTGTTATATCGAATTGTGAGTCGTCATTATCTTCGCGATCCCCATCATGACTATCTTCTAATTTCCAGTCACTATCCATATGAAAACGAATTGACATTTTAGTAGATTCTTGAGAAATTGTTGTGTCGTCATGCTGTTGTGCCTCTGGTGTTCGTTGGTCTCTTTCTTCCAAGATTTGCTGGACTTCCTCTTGTGGAGTGAGTCCATTATATTCTGAAATGTGGGGATTAAGCTCTTGTTTTATTGTGGTACTTGGATCGCGCTTAATTTGCGGTTCGTTTTCTTCTTTAATTTGAATTTGGTTTTGAGTAGATTTAGTTTCTGTTTCCTCTTGCTTCACTTGGATCGGTGTTTCATCCTTTTGGGTATTATTATCGGAAATCTCCTTCTCAGTCTCGTAGTGATCGTCATTGAAACCTGCTTCAATTGGATGCCCGACTTCAATCTGGTCATTGATTCTGCTGCGAGATGATGACCCCGTATTCAATAAATTCATGATTGATTGTTCTGCATGGGTGTAGGAGTTATCGAAAGAGGACTCTTCTTCGGATAGAATTCCAAACGATGGGGATCCAAATATGCGCTGGGATTGATTTTCGACAGGAAATAAGGATTCAACAATGTCATCAGATAAACCCTTGATACCATCATTTAACTCAAGACCTGCACTTGCATGTAATTGTTCTCTATTGGATTCGAGCTTTCGATTATCATCCCGTAACGATTGTAGAGATGATTGTGAGGAACCCGAATGGGAAAGTAATTTTGCCTGTGATAACGAATTCACTGGATTTTCGAAACTGTTTTGTTGATTCTTTTCAATTGATGACGACAAATGATTGATATTTTCTTGAGTTTTAAATTTTGCTGCCTCTTCCAATTGTGCTAAATGGGTATCCATATCGGAGTATGGTCTGTTGGAGTTTTCCTGAGTGTCATGTTCGAGTTTTGAAAGGTATGAGTTCAATTTTTCATCAACAGATAAATTTTGCAAATTGTTTATCTTCAAATCAGGTATGGCAGTCAACCTCCTGTCGTTGTTGTTATTGTTGTCATCATTTGAATGAATATTTTTGTTTAACAAATCTTCGTAGGTGTTTGTTTTATGGGGAGGCGGTGTGGGTGGCATTGAAGTATCGCTACTTTCACTCGCGTGTTGTTCAACCTCATTCCATTCATTGTTGATTGGTTCTTGTTCTACTTCATCTAGGGTTTGTTGTGATGAGTCAGCAGACGCATCTGTATATTGGTGGATCTCCGGAGAAGAACTGATGAATGCCACTGATTTCGATGGTGAGTTGCTGTTGGTCTTTTTCATGATAGATTTACTAGGAGATTGAGTCATATCATGAGCACTATTATTCTTATTTGAATTATCAAGCAAATTAACTGTCGAAGTCCTTGGTGTTTGAAATAAGAATTCGTCACTGTCTTCGTGATTATCAATTGTCTTTTGTACGTCGATTGAATTATCAAAATCAAAATTTCGTTCAAACGAACATTCGCTGTGTTTTTGTGTTTGTGTTTGT
>JAKUCC010000252.1:0-14481 GCA_030563365.1 Hemisphaericaspora xylanilytica | reverse complement strand
GTTGGCGTTGATGACTTGCAAATTATCGGCTTAGTTAGTCGATGTTTTACCAATTTATCCAAATTGGGATTTCCTATTATAAAACCTTCAATTAAAGACAAACCAATGACCAAAAAGACGTTCCATACCATAAATAATGAAGGAACTTATAATACCTCCCGTTTCGAACCAGCCCTTAAGAGTATTTTGACAAATCTTGCCAGGTATCAACTTGATGAAGATTGGTTTCCATACTTTAGGGACAAGCCATTAATAGATGACATTCCAGTTAAACATCGTCCAAATATCAAACCAGCAGGCAATACTTACAATTCTGCTGCCACGTTACCAACCTCGGGATCATTGCGTAACCCGAGAATTAAAGCCCAATGGGCCAGTTCTTCATCACTCAGACATTCAAGCTCATTAAGTTCGGCTAGAACAACTTCAAACACCCCTAAACAACGAATTTTCGCCTATGTTGCAGGAGGAATGACTTATTCCGAAGTGAGAAGTGTATACGAATTATCCCATGAATTGGGTCGTGACGTTTATATTGGGAGCGAGTCAATTCTCAATCCTCGCGATTTCTTGATTGGATTACAAGAAGTAGATCTGAAAAAGAACATGCATGAATTGGGGTTGAATTTAGCCCGAGAGTTGGAAAAAGCTGACAGCGACATCCCATCATATCTTGTGGAGAATGAACAACCGCCACCACGAGTACAACTGATTTCATCAGGTCAAGTGAATACCGGAGACGGAAATCAAGTTCCCCTCGCCCCTTCTCAAAAGTTAAATCCTAAAAAGAGTGATTTACAGGATAATAAGACTAAGGAAAAGAAAAAGTCTCGATTCAAGAAGTTGTTTAGTTAGATCCTTCTTATATATGTTTCTGTCTTTTTTTGAAGAGTAAATAGTTTCATTACTAATCGATATGAATTCCATGCCTTGTTGGTAGGAGTAAGTATTCAATTTAGGTATAGATTACGAAACGCGTTTCAAGACGCACGGTTCGAATTGTTTTTCTAGATTTCTCGCTGAAATAATTTCGTTTTTTCTTTCCTGAACACCCTGTTGTTGCAACACACGGATTAACGAGCCAATTAGGTTTTACACTCAGATGTAAAGCCACTGAACATAGGTGGCTTCAACCAGCGCCACTTTTATTTTGATATTCGTCAACCAAGGCGTGTCCAATTTATAGTATTAAGATACCACCTTCCATACAATTCTGACTATTGTATACCGATGAGCTGTGTATGGCAAGTTTTTGTATTTTTTTACTACAAATCCCGACTTTCTTCATTGGGAAATATTTCCGACTGGTTTTGTCTGATTTGTCATCACCCATACTGCATATAACCCAAAATTCGGAACGGTTAGTAGTAGAGCAGCATACTTAAGAATAAAAATATCACTATAAAAATAATTTTCAAGATACAGACAGTCTTTTTTTTTCTTCTCTTTTGTAGGGGATAGAGATCTCAAGTTTTTACAACATCAGTTCTTTTTACAACTATTTGTTAGCCATCTTTTGATTTGTTTGAGTTCAACATAGTTAAAGAATTATGGAACAATTCGAAGTATTATCTTCAGGATCTACACCTGGAGGTGGTAATAATCATCACTGGGATTCATTAAATCCGGTGTTATTATCCAATACAATCAATGACTTCCTTATTTCTCAACCAACCAATGATAACGACACAACGATCCCCACAGCTAATTCATGGTTTGGTTGTAACACCAAAGAAGATGGATGGGGTCCATTATCACCAACCTTCAACGACTTAACTCCATGCTTTTTACAAGGGGTGCTATTTGGATCAGCGGCATTATTGATGATTTTAGTTGGGATGCATCAAATTATTTATTTAAGAAGCAAGAAAATTGCCATTGCCAATAGAACAGGGTATAATTTCTATTTGAAGTTGTTATTGGTGCTATTGCAATTTGTGTTTCAGATTGTGTTGGTAGTGGCATATAGTCATGCGGGTATTATTAAATTAGCTTTGATTTTAAATGTGGTGGCCAATACAATTGCATTTGGAATTCACTATTTGGAACAATTTAAATCTAATATACCAAATGGAGTGTTGTTATTTTATTGGTTATTCCAAGTGATCTTCAATTTAGGAAGAATTGGGAACTTACACTTGAGAGGAGCATTAAATAATGTGTTTGGAACATTTGTAATCTTGTCAACTGTCAACTCATTGATTATCTTGATTATTGAAATTGTTATTCCAATTCAACCTGTTTCCTCCAAAGTACTCATTCATGAATCACCATATGATCGTGCCAATATTTTTTCCAGGATTACTTTTGATTGGATGGGTGGATTAATGAAGAAAGGATATATCCAATTCTTAACCGAACATGATTTGCCCCTTTTACCCAAGAAATTAAAGGCAGAAACAACAGCTGGAAAATTTGATCATTATTGGAATTCTCAAAAATCACAAAAGCCATCACTAGTTTTGGCAATTGCCAAAGCATTTGGTGCACAATTTATGTTGGGTGGAGTATTTAAAGGTTTACAAGATATGTTGGCATTTGTTCAACCACAATTATTAAGATTATTGATTAAGTTTGTAAATGATTATCTGGATTCTGTGAAGGCAGGGAACCCTATTCCATTAACCCGCGGGTTTTTAATTGCAATCTCAATGTTTATTGTTTCCGTGGTGCAAACAGCATGTTTACATCAATATTTTGAACGTGCGTTTGAATTGGGAATGAAGATTAAGTCAAGTTTGACTTCGGTGGTCTATAACAAGTCATTGATATTATCCAATGAAGCAAGACAAGAATCATCTACTGGTGATATTGTTAATTTGATGTCAGTCGATGTTCAAAGATTGCAGGATTTAGTACAAAATTTACAAATCATTTGGTCTGGTCCATTTCAAATTGTCTTGTGTTTAGTTTCATTGCATGGATTAATTGGAAATTCAATGTGGGCGGGTGTGGCAATTATGATTATTATGATCCCATTAAATGCTGTAATTGCCCGTATTCAAAAGCGTTTACAAAAGGCTCAAATGTCTTTTAAAGATGAAAGATCGAGATTGATTAACGAAATATTAAACAATATCAAGTCTTTGAAATTATACGGTTGGGAAAACCCATATTTATCCAAGTTACAATATGTTAGAAATGATAAGGAATTACGCAATTTAAAGAAAATGGGTATCTTCCTGGCATTCACAAACTTTACTTGGAATTTAGCACCATTTTTGGTTTCGTGCAGTACCTTTGCCGTTTATGTTTTGACTCAAGATAAGAGTTTATCCACAGACTTGGTTTTCCCAGCATTGGCATTATTTAATTTATTGTCATTCCCATTAGCAGTTGTTCCTATGGTTATTACCAATGTCGTTGAAGCACAAGTTGCCATTAGTAGATTAACTAAGTTCTTGACTGGAGCTGAGTTACAACCAGATGCCGTCATCAGATTACCAAGAGCGAAAAAAGTTGGTGACGCTGCAATTGAAATCAACAATGGTACCTTTTTATGGTCTAAAGCCAAGGGAGATCAGAATTATAAAGTAGCATTATCGAACATCAATCTTGTGGCCAGAAAAGGTGAATTGGATTGTATTGTTGGACGTGTTGGTAGTGGTAAATCTTCAATCATCCAAGCGATTTTAGGTGATTTATATAAGTTAGACGGTGATGTCAAAGTTTATGGTAAGATTGCTTACGTTTCTCAAGTTTCTTGGATTATGAATGGTACAGTCAGAGAGAATATTTTATTCGGACATAAATACGACCCTGAATTTTATAAACATGTGATTAAAGCCTGTGCCTTGACTGTCGACTTGGGTATTTTACCAAAGGGTGACAAGACAGAAGTCGGTGAAAAGGGTATCTCCTTGTCGGGAGGTCAAAAGGCAAGATTATCATTGGCTAGAGCTGTTTATGCTCGGGCAGATGTTTATTTGTTGGACGATCCTTTAAGTGCGGTTGATGAACATGTTGGAAAGCATTTGACTGATCATGTTTTGGGTCCTAATGGGTTATTGAAAACGAAATGTAGAATTTTGTCTACGAATAATATCAAGGTTTTGAGCATTGCTGATAGTGTGCATATGGTAAGTGATGGTAGATTGATCGAACAAGGTACTTATGATGAAATTATCAAACAAGAGAATTCTAAGATTAGACAATTGATTGAAAGTTTTGGTAAGAAGAGAGAAGGATCACCAGCCCCAACTGAAGATTCTTTGGGAACTGCTGGTAAAAAGAAGAAAAGTACTGAAGGTGAACTTGAAGAAACCAAGGATGCAGAGGATATTAATTTGGACGATTTAGACTCGGATTCTTCCTTTGAATGTGGTAGTTTGAGACGAGCTAGTGATGTTTCCCTTAGCGATGAGGAAGCAGCATTGGACGCGGCAGAAGAGGACGAAGATGCCAAAGCTAGAAAGGAACATTTAGAACAAGGAAAGGTCAAATGGGATGTTTATCGTGAATACGCTAGAGCATGTAACCCCTACAATGTTGCAATTTTCTTATGTTTCGCCCTTTGTTCATTTATTATTAATGTTGCGTCTAATTTCTGGTTGAAGCATTGGTCTGAAGTCAATACTAGATACGGTTATAATCCTAATATTGTTAAGTATTTGGGGATTTACTTTTTATTAGGTATTGGGTTTTCACTGGCATCATTGGTTCAAAATTGTTTCCTTTGGATTTACTGTACGATTCACGGATCTAAGAAATTGCATAATTCTATGGCGGTTAGTGTCTTGAGGGCTCCAATGTCATTCTTTGAAACCACACCAATTGGAAGAATTTTGAACCGTTTCTCGAATGATATCTACAAGGTTGATGAAGTTTTGGGAAGAGTGTTCAATATGTTCTTTAGTAATACCATCAAGGTCTTTTTAACCATTGTTGTTATCTGCTATTCAACGTGGCCATTCATTTTCGTGGTCTTGCCATTGAGTGTGTTGTACGTCTATTATCAACAATATTATTTACGTACTTCCCGTGAATTGAGAAGATTAGATTCAGTTTCAAGATCACCGATTTTTGCAAACTTCCAAGAATCGTTAATTGGGGTTTCCACAATCAGGGCATATTCCAAAGAAGAAAGATTTAGACACCTGAACCAATTACGTGTCGATAAGAACATGCGTGCTTATCACCCAGCTATCAATGCAAATAGATGGTTAGCAGTGAGATTAGAATTCTTGGGTTCGGTAATTATCTTAGGTGCTGCAGGTTTATCAATCGTTACATTAAAATCTGGGAAATTGTCTGCTGGTTTAGTTGGTTTATCTGTTTCATATGCATTGCAAATCACCCAATCATTAAATTGGATTGTGAGAATGACAGTTGAGGTTGAAACCAATATTGTATCTGTCGAAAGAATCATGGAATATTCATCATTGAAATCAGAAGCTCCGGAAATCATTGAAGATCGTCGTCCACCACAGGATTGGCCAAAACAAGGAGAAATTAAATTTGAAAATTATTCTACTAAATATAGACCGGAGTTAGATTTGGTCTTGAAGGATATTAATTTGGATATCAAACCCAGGGAAAAAGTTGGAATTGTTGGTAGAACAGGGGCCGGGAAGTCCTCAATTACGTTGGCCTTATTTAGAATTATTGAAAAGTTTGGTGGTCTGATCACCATTGATGGAATTGATATTTCTACTATTGGATTATATGATTTAAGACACAGACTTTCAATTATTCCTCAAGACTCGCAGGTTTTTGAAGGTACCATCAGATCCAACTTAGATCCAACCGATGAATATACCGATGATCAAATCTGGAAAGCATTGGAATCATCCCATTTGAAAGATCATGTTCTCAAGATGTACGAAGATACTGAAGATAAGCTGGAGTTGGAAAATCCATTGCATGTTAAGTTAACCGAAGGGGGATCTAACTTGTCCGTTGGTCAGCGTCAATTGATGTGTTTGGGAAGAGTTTTGTTGAAATTGAACCATTCCAATATCTTAGTCTTGGATGAAGCAACAGCCGCGGTCGATGTTGAGACCGATCAAATCTTGCAAGAAACTATCAGGACAGAGTTTAAAGAAAAGACGATTATTACGATTGCTCATAGATTGAATACCATTTTAGACTCTGATCGAATCTTGGTATTAGAAAAGGGGCGCGTTGCCGAGTTTGATGCTCCTGGTAATTTATTAAAGAAGAAGGATTCGTTATTTTACTCGTTATGTAAAGAAGGTGGATTTGTTGAAGATGATGAAGCCGATGCGGAAACTTCGCTACAACAATGATCGTTTTATAGAAATTTAAGTAATTTATTAAATAGTCAACAAAAGAAGAACGTTGCCGTTTAGAAATCTAATGTTCACTTCTCTTTCTCAAACTGTTGATATAATACAATTGATGAAACTCTTCTCTAGTTTCAACGTCACAGGGATTAGCGTTGGTGACAGCCTTCACCTGTGGTTCAAATGCTGAGTCGATTATGAAGTTGTCAGTTCCATCGAGCGACAACACCAGCAACAAATGGTCTTGTGTCTCAATATCCAAGGAGGCAATGATCCTCTTATTAGTTGGATCAACGCAAATATCAACAATCGAATTATCCACAACAATTGTTTGCTTATGTTCCACGCTAGTATAATCCTCACTGATGGTGAATGTCAACAAGCACTTTGTATTTTCAACCAAGACAATTAACAAATGACTATTCCCAGTGTTTAAGGTCAACAATTTTGCAACCGAAATTTCCCGTTTAGAATCTTCCGTCAAGAAACGTTCTGGTGGTAAATGTCCGTCATGTAAATACGGTTCAATCAAAGATCTAAGATCGACTTTTGTTAACAATTGGTTTTCATACCACTTCCAAACACATACAAAATCGTCTCCTCCACCACTATACAAAATACTTGGATTTTCTTCTTCAATATACAATTCCGACACAAACTCTTCATGTCCAAATAACCAATCCTTTATGACATAACTCTTGGGATAGTTGGAAACTCTAATATGTTCATCACGGTCGGCAGTTATGATGAATTGCTTGTTGTTGTATTTAGTCATCAACACATCACTCAACATTGAAACATGTCCCAACACTGGCGTTAAATCCTTTTGAGCAATTGGCTCCTCGTTGTTGATAGGTATGACATAGACATCACCAAATTTATCAGCAACTACAATATTGGCATTTTTATCGTCAATAGAGAGAGAACATGGTCTCTTAGGGAATGGTTGTCTTTTAATCAACGTCAAACAGTTTTCTTGGTTGGTAAAATCAATCAGGAATATAATCACCGATTTGTCACTATCGGTAGTTCCCAATACATATTTCTCGTCGTATGATAATCTTAATGCTCGAATGTAGTTATATATAGGTTGGGAAACAATTGGTTCGCCCTTCTTTCTCGAGATTTTTACTTGGGAATTTTGATGGGTCACTTGGTCAGTGGGGATAGAATCGGTCCATTCACCAATTTTTGCACCTGTAGTGAGGTCAAACACCTGAAGAACATTTTTTACCGATGCAAAGAGGTGAGTACCTGCTTTGTTGGTCGCAAGAATTTGATATGGATGTTTCATTGGGCTTGGAATGTCGGGTTATTACTGACATTTATTGGTCCTGAAAATCTGTAAAAATTTCAAGCATTTGCGATGCCTCTTCGATATTCACGCGCTACCAAATATAGCACCAAGTAATGTCAATCTAAAGACCAACGAATTACACACAGTTCTTCCATCATGCCAATAAATATATGCATCTATAAATTCAGCAAAATGCACGCAAGGCACCTTTCAATGGACATCTATACAGGTTTATGACTATACTATGGAGGCTAACTCTTTTTAGGCTGGGTTCCCCATGCCCAATTGTAGATTTTGTTGGCAACAGTCGGGGTTGGAGTTGACACACCGGGAGCTGGTGAAGATTCTTTACTGAACTTTCCGGTGCTGTTACTTCTAACTCTTTCAAATCCGGCCACTAATTCATCTAAATCATCTTCAGCTCCGGGTTCATCGGTAGACCTCTTCTCGGTTGGAGTATCTGCTTGCAGACCAGGGTCTTCGTTGGGTATGAATTTCTGAGCCTTGACTTCGTCTACTGAGGAGCTTGATGAATCCTTGAACTTCAAATTGCTAAAGAAATTGGAGATATTCTTGTTTAGAGAGGTTGCCTCCTCCGGTACGTTATCAATTGCAACATGCTTTGGTTCAATAAAGTTAAAGATAAAGTCATCGGCCATTGAATTCCAAATCTTGAAATTCTGTGAACTCTTCCATGCTTCAATAAATTTCGAATTGAAATGGCCAATATTCCCAATATTCTTATCAGTCTCGCCATTAAATCCAGGGGGATGCAGATTGAATCTATCCACATATTGAGAATATCTCATTGTTGAAATTAGCGAGTTTAGGTAATCTTCGAATTGGTAGCGTATGTAATCATCACTTCCCACATATTTATCAGTATTTTTGGATTCAGATTGAACGGTATTGATCAAATGGTTCATAAATCGTTTATCCAAAGAGCTTAATTTAAACTCTTCTGGTTTATAGTATGCTTTGGGGAATGTAACCTCATGAGTATCTAAGTTAATTAACATGTCCACATTGAAAGATTTTGCTTGATTAACAATTAATAAATTGGAACAACCAATCATAAAGCTTTCGATCGAAAGTTCATCCAATTGTTGCAATGGCAAATAAGGATTCCAGAATGAATTCTTTGTATTAAAGATTTGTAACGGCAACCCAAAAAATCTTAGCATTGATAATCTGTTAACGGTATTTAAACTGGTAGGTTTTGATAAGGGTCCATTTGTTTCGGTATAGTCTATTAATGGACAGCCCGAATTATCTAGATTATTTATCAAATTGGGAATCAACGAGATTAGATTATTTTGAAATTGAGTTAACAATTGCAAATTTGTATTTGAGTAAATTATAATCTTCTTATCCAATAATAATGCCTTGAAGATCATTAAGAAATTTAATTTGAATTTTTTAATTGAAGATCGTAAATTCAAATTTATGAAATTCTCTTGTTCATGCTCAAGGATTAATTCATGTAATAATTGATTATCTTTCAATTTAAATTGGTTATTCAAATTATCAAATAAATCTTCCAATATCTCAAAATTATTGAAAGTTTCCTGCTGGAAATAAGTCTTTGTAATAATTGACAACTTTTCCTTAATCTTGATAAAGATTGGCTGCTTCCTAACAATAATCACAATCGCCTTTTGAACAATCAGTCGAGTAATATCCTTGTTTTCTTCTCTTTGCTCTGCCGTTAGTACGCTAGTTTTCACCTGCTGCACACAACTACACCCAAACAAAGTCTTCAAATATCTTGGGTCATCATCGAATTCATTCATATCCTTCAAACTGTCAATAGATCGTTTATGCTTGAAATCATACACCAAATTGAAATTAGAAAATGTTTCTTCGAATAAGTGGGCCCCATCAGGTAGTGCAAGAAATGGGATATTCTTGAATAAACTGGAATCGTAATCGGGATGATAATTTGATTTCCACCATTGTATTTCTGGACCTCGTTGATGATGGAAATCAACTAAACAAACAGCAAATATCATATCATCCAATTTGGATTGTTCATCAATCACTTCGGAACTCGTGTACTGATGGGAGGCCTTGTTCAGATGTTCAATTGGTAACATTTTAATTTGAATTGACCTTCGTTTATCTTCGGTTGATGATTCAGTTGAAACTGTAGTTAGAGGGTCACATGTGGCCGCTTTGTGAAGCGCTTCAGTAGTTTGTGAAGCATCTGAAGCTGTGGATTGACCAATTGGGTCGGAACATACTGATTGTCTAGCTGCTTGCGAAGAAACCGGGTTTTCTGCTTGCATGGGTGTACTCGATTTAGTAGCAACTGATTCACTACGGTATGATCTTGATCCGAGTCTTATCGGACGAAGGTTGAACTCATCTTGAATCAGGCTTAGTTCCTTTGACCTTCTCTTGTTGGAAGTTGCGGTAGCTTTGGGTAACGGCGAAAGCGGTTGAAGCGGAGACGTTCTACCACTAGATAGATTACTGTCGGAGTTCTTCCGGTTTTTAGATAATCTTAATGGACGCAATTGTGGCTCTCCATTTTCATTGGACGAAGTGCTTTGACCACTATGACGTTTACTATTAGTCATCTCTTGGTTTGAATCTGGACTAGTGACTATCGTTGATTGTCTATTAGGAGAATGAACCAGTGTGGTTGATTCGTTGTCGGTCTCGTCCACTGTGTTGTTGCTATCACTCATAAAATTATTGCTTTCAATATGATTGGAATGTTCAGTATGGGCGGGTTTACGTCACAGTTCTTGGTAATTGCCCTTCAAAATACGTGACTTATTGCTCGACTGATAATACTAAGCTTGGAGTTAGACAGAATGGTGAAATTAGTATCCCCGTCTATTGTTTGTGGTTGTATCTTTTTCTTCTGAGATCATAAATCAAACGCTACCATATGCCCAGAATGTGGATATGCGAGTTTGACTTTCTTGTTTACAATGAGAGACGTTTACTCTTTCCATTAAACATACACTTGCAAAGGATATCTTCCTGTTGCCTTAATGATTTAGCAGCTGCTAACTGAGACACGCGCAATTATCTCCCAGTCCAATGCGTAAGTGAATGATTAGCAACTTCAATGCATAGTTTTAGAAGTTCACATACACCTTTCAACTGGTGATCTCGGTTATTATATTTTGAGGTTTTTGGTTTTTTTTTACCAGCTTTGGAACTCGTCACAGTAATGATTGTTTGCGTTTAGTTTTGTTACACACACCATTTACAATTACAATTACAATTACAATTACAATTACAATTACAATTACAATTACAATTACAATTACATTTACATTGACGTGTCTCTTTTTCAGAAGATTTTCGTTCGTTACATCATCACAGGCTTTGTCATGAATGTTGGTTGAGATCGCTTCCATGATTCACGCAGATTTGGAACATCGAGAATTGATTACAGAAAGAACTCAAATACCATGATTGTATTCTTCCCCTACTTCTTTTGATATTCCTTCGAGCCTAACTGACAATGTACATAATTTCGACACGGGGAATGAATGTGATTCACTTACCGCATTGGGAATGATCTTACCGGTTAAAGAAACGCACTTTATTTGATGAAATGTTTGTCACGAAATATCTCGTTTTTTATATAGAGTGAATACCCAACAGTATCACCAGAAACTTGTTAATTGGATATCATTACCGTTAGTGTGGGCTGTTCCTTAGTTTGGACAATTGCAATAAGATAAAATGTATGTTAATGGAAATGTGAGGAAAGACAATTTGCAATAATTCAAATCCAAAGGATGTAAGTCCACTGGCAACTTAACGAATATTTTACGCTACTAAAAGACTCAAAGTGAGTGTACACCTCATTGATCCTCACAGAATCGAGCGCTTTGTTTTCTAGTTGTAGCCTTCGTATGGTATGAGACCAACTTATTGAAGCTCGGTATTTCTCATTCTACCCGAGTTGTATACAGGATCGCACACCAGCTCGTAAAAACTCACCCACTCACTGAGTGATTACTAATAAATCAAACTTATTTCACCATCCACAGAAAAAGTGGTCTTGTTGTGGCTTCCCCATTAAACACCTATAAATACACATCCCTGACGGAGTCTTCTAAATCAATAATCATCTTGATATTCAATTGCAAAAACATGCCATTCACAATCGGACAAGAATTTCCAACTGGTGTTGAATTCAACTACATCCCCATTCAATTTGACGATTTGTCTTTGGTTAATCCATTGAAGTGTGATAAAAGTGCCAAATTAGATGTTGACAATTTAATCAAAGATTTGTCAACCAGTGATAAGCCATTATTAGCCATTGTCAGTGTTCCAGGTGCTTTCACTCCAACTTGTACCGAGCGTCATATTCCTGGTTACTTATCCAATTTAGATAAATTGGCGCAAAAGAAGGTTGGCGCCATTATTGTATTGGCATTTAATGATGCATTTGTCGTAAATGCTTGGGGTAAAGTCTTAGTTAAAGGATATGTTAAGGAAGTTGGGAAGGATACTCCACAAATTTACTTTGCTAGTGATGGTGGGTTTAGTGATAAGTTTGAATTGGCAGCTGACAGGAACGGAATCTTGAGAAACAAGAGATATGCTACTTTGGTTGACACTAGGGACAGGGCAGTCAAGTATTTTGGTGTTGAAGTTGAGAGTGGAGTTCACGTTTCTGGAGTTGAAAACATCTTGGACGCAAAGTTATAAATAGACTTACGTAGAGAGTGTTTTTAATAGTCCCCATTATTGAATTGAGAATATATGGAAAAAGTAGAGTAAACCGACTTGACTTACTAATACTGAATCGTGTTCTGAAAATTCCATTAAAGCAATGAATTGAAAATGTTGGGATGATGTAATGGTACTTCTTTACGAAACTGGGCATTATATGCCGTACTGTATATGGGGTAAATCTTTTCGCAAAATATTTTTCTCGAAAATTAAGGGGTTAATATCCGGGTAATACTCAGGGTATGTTGCTGGAAAGGGAAATTAGCAAATACAATTGGAGCAAGTGCTGTCAGTCATCATGTTAATAGCAAGTAATACCCCTTCTACAACAATAAATCACCAACCAGGAGTTTCTTTTACATAAAAATGTGGTAGTTCTCAAATTTCATTAAGAACCAGCAATATAAAAGGAAGAAAAACATCAAACCATTTTTATCCTTAACCGCACGACTTCAACCCGCCAACTGCCGGGTACAACCCAAATATTTCAGGGAAGCGTCTAGAATTGCAATTGTTTTCACCACTGAAACAAAGACAATTGTGCTTTGTCCCCAACCTGTGCCCCCCCCTTCTCCCTCTCCCTCCCTCTCTATCGCTTTCTCCATTTGCAAATAGCAAAATGGGAATTTTTTAGCGCAAATGCACGACTAATTAAAACATCTCTGCCAGTTGTGCTGCATATTAAGCAAACCTTGCCAAACAATTGCAATTATAAATTTCACCATCTTTCCTTCAATTTTTTTTTAATGAATCTCATCCATCCCCTTATTCTACTCGTTCTATATATCGAATTTTGGTTTAATTCTAACCTCACTTGCAATTGAATATTATATCCACACAACATGTCTAGCGTTTTTTTTGATGTCTCTGCCAATGGAGAAAACTTTGGTAGAATTACCTTTAAGTTGTACAATGATGTCGTGCCAAAGACTGCTGAAAATTTCAGAGCTTTATGTACTGGTGAAAAGGGATTCGGTTATAAGGGATGTACTTTCCACAGAGTCATTCCTAACTTTATGTTACAAGGTGGTGACTTTACTCATGGTAATGGTACTGGTGGTAAATCTATTTATGGTTCCAAGTTTGAAGATGAAAACTTTGCCAAGACACACGATAAACCCGGGTTATTGAGTATGGCTAATGCTGGTCCAAACACTAATGGTTCGCAATTCTTCATCACCACCGTTCCATGTCCGTGGTTAGATGGTGCCCACGTTGTTTTCGGTGAGGTTGTTGATGGTATGGATGTTGTCAAGAAGGTTGAAGCACTTGGTTCTGCTTCTGGGGAAACCGCACGTACAATCACCATTGAGGACTGTGGCGAATTGTAAATGGTTGACTAAAAATGAAGAGCACGTTTCTTAGGTAAAAACGAAACGATCGCAGGTTCTTTTCTTTTATGTAGTTCATGATTCAAAGAAAATCGAATTAAATGATACTTTTGATGTAATTCTAGAAGACGTGCGAGAAATTGTCTGTAAAACTAGAGAAGTCTTGGATTTGTAATTGAGAGAGATGCAAACTTGTAATTGTTAAAGATGACAGAAAAGTTGCAGCCGTGGGGAATGGCTTTGTGTAAAAGATCTGGAATGGTCAGAGGTACCGCCTATTACCTCATTCAATAAGGATAACCCAAAGGTGAGATAAAGGAGAAACATTTATACGATATTTGTAATTATACCAGGTTGAATTGTCCTCGCTTTGAGATATTTACGAAGTCAATTCGCCAATCATAACTGTAACCCACGTTGCCAGTCATGCTTGATTTCTTTTATTTTTCGTTCCAACAAAATTTTGACAAAGAAATGGTCAAAGCAGTAAATACTTGGTAAGTATGTAGGTGTAACTAGATGGACAAGTCATAAACGGCACTGTTAGCCGCTTATTATTCATCAACCAGGTGACCTCGATATCTCATTGAGTTTGAAAATTCGATGTTGGGAGATTGCTAACTGAGACAAATCGTGATACTCTTGCAAAGTGTAAGATTAGCAGTTGCCTAGTGAACGTCAAAATGACAAGCTGAACGGCTATCCTAAATTCGATAAAACCAAGCGGAAATATCTCTAGTTAATGTAGAGCCCGTGCTAATTATTATCCGACAGAAAGAGAAAGCCGAAAGGTCAACTCGCGTGGGCGCATACACGTGCTGCCATTTTAGATTGTTAACCTTTACAACAACGAACCCGCTAATAATGAAGACAATAACGTGTCTTCAAAAAGAAACGC
>JAKUCC010000251.1:0-14626 GCA_030563365.1 Hemisphaericaspora xylanilytica | reverse complement strand
TATATATATATCCCATGATTATGACTTGTCGAGAAATGTACGTCAACTTTCATCATATGCTCTACACGCTCCATCCATTAATGATTGATATTTCCAAAAGTTCAAAACGACAACAACGTGGGGTTTGCTCTAAAGAAGGATTGGATCATTTAATAGTTGATAGTGATATCTGTCGAGCAATTAAAAAGGTTAATTTTACAATTTATCTGCGGTTATTATTCTCAGCCAAGAAGTATCAGGTATTTTTGATTGATAGTTTATCCAAGTTTGTTAATTTGACTACGGTTACTATTCAGATTAACTCGATATCATTGTTGGATTGTGTTTATAAATGTCCTAGCAAACTTGTTAATCTTAAATTGGTTGTTCGTGATTCCGGGAGAAGACGGTGGCATGTACCTCAATTTTCAGGAACACCTTGTTTTCAATTGAAAACATTTCGGTTTAGGACGGCACATCCTATTAAAAAGGGCAGATCGTACAAGGTTGTGTTTAACTCATTAGGAGCCAATGCTGGTGAAAACCTTACCCCAGAAATCATCTTGGTGTCCGATGAAGCACCAAACAAGTTTGAATTTGCCATGGGGGATAAATCACTGCTGGCAATTATATGTCGATTTCTACAAGAATTGCTTGATTATAATCGACAATCATTAGAATATATTGATTTAAGAATGACCAATATTTCATTCTTATTTCCAACAAAGCTGAATTTCCAATTTCCTAATTTGAAATTAATTAAAGTTGATCAAACTTCGCAAGTTCCAGTATATCTTATTCGACAATTATTGGCACCCAATCATGCCGTGTTGGTGATTGTCAATACATTAAAACCAGAGATTATTAAATTGACCATAACCAGGGATAATCAATTATTTAGACAACGATTCAGTATTACCCTGGGAATTGTACGGACAACAAAGAAAGACTTGGGATTATAACGACTGCGAATGTTTCTTACTTCGACCGGTCACAACCACCACCGAACCATGGGGCCAATTTCATCGGAAGTATTTTTCCCACCACAATAAAATTCACAGCAAAGTTACACACCAAACACGCACACCACAAGGATCGAAGGAAGAAAAAAAATTGGAGCCACCACCAGGAACAGTTGTAACTCCCAGCATCATTTGGTTACTTTTATAGAGTATACGTCTAGATAGATAGATATAAATCAATTCGACGACAATGGCAGATAAGTTATCAAGAACTATACAAAGATTTCAAGCCAAGATTGATTCAGGATCTTTCTATGAAGCCCATCAAACCTTAAGAACAATCACCAATCGATATGTCAAATCGAAGAATTATCAAGAAGCAAGTGATTTATTATATCAAGGAGCATCAATCTTAATTAAAAATAAAGAATATGCATCGGGTTCCGATTTGATAAGTTATTTAATCCAAGTTTATGATGAACAAGGTATAACTACTGATAATAAAGATGCAAAATTGAAATTAATTGATTTGATTTCTGGATTACCTGATTCTGATCCACTGCTTTTTGATTTGGCCAAACAGAGTATTACATTTTCTCAAAAATGTCCCCAGGTTGCTAAATTTGGTGATAATGATTTACATCATTTATTTGGAAGTAAATTACTTAGATTTATTGAGACCAACGAGGAATTGGATGATGGACACAGGGGAAAATATTTCGCTGTGGTTGAATTGCATTTGATTTTGGGTACATTTGAGTCGGTGCCATTATATGTGAATTATTTGATTCTGTGTGCTCAGGCCAATCCTGATGTTGATCCGGGGGTGTTTTTGAGTAGGGCAGTGATAAATTATGCATATTTGAAGAATATAAAATTTGTACAAGATGCAAACGATTTGTTTGTAAAGAGTATTGAAGGGGGTGAAGCATTGGATGAAATTACTTATTTCGAGAAGTATCCATTGTTGAACTTTTTACAATTGTTAGTGGTGACTTTACAAAAGGAAGGAACATCTAATAGTCAAAAGTTTTTGAAATTGTATGATCATTATAAGCCAACATTTAGTCAATATGGTATAACTGGCTCAATTGATTATTTGGGTTTACTATACTTTAATTTGAAATTAGGAAATGCAAATCAACAAGGAAACATGTTGGCCAACTTAATGGGAAGTTTATTCAAATAGTTAATTGTATAAAGAAAACCTGTTTAGATAGAAATGAAAAATTATGCAAACAAACCGGCTAATACTCATCATTGTGTACATTATCATGACCAGGTGTATCCTTTATAATAGAACACGCATTCAATGCCAGCACAAGCTCCGGTCTCTTCGATCTCAACAATTCATGCTTCGCTTCCGAATACGTACACCATCTTCTCTGTCTATTCCCCGACTCAGGCCAATTGGTCGATAATTCATGAACTCTCAATTCAAAAAAATGAAACTCGGACTTGGGTATCATTACTCTAGGATCAAATTCTCCCTGTATCACTGGCGCATCTTGACCTCGTGAATCCATAACCACCGGCAATTTCTTCATAATTATCCCGCGAACACCAGCCTCCTCCCATGTTTCTCTCACTGCAGTTTCAATCTCGGTCTCATCAAGTTCATTCCCACCCTTGGGTAAGACCCATTTACCTGGTTTATATGACGATGAGATCATGATGACTTTATCATGGGCCTGGTTTAGACAAATACAGCCGGCGACTATTCTTGCTCCCGTCTCCGGGTTGTATCGTTGGTTTTCTCGGCCGGTTCGAGCTGTGGTTGGTAGGTTTTCAATTGAGGGGGTTTCCATTTTTGGGATGCTGGAATTGATGAAATTGGGAGGGTGCAATTATTCAGGATAAGGGCTTCTATAGGAAGAGGGAAACTATCACAGGTATGACTTCGATTAAACCCGTGGGAAGGTATTCTTATGTAATCACGTGATCAAAAAATCAAAGATCTGATTGAGAACAAAGGACGACATTCCCATTGTTGTGCACGACATTAAGAATGATTGTGAATTGTCACTTTCCAACCAATCATGGAACGTTCTCATATGAGCAAATGTCGGATTTTTTCTCTATTATCTACATTTCCTGGTTCGGTAATCCCACCCAGGGAAACAATATATAAGTGGGAGGTTTTCTCCCTAGTTTATAGGAATGTAAGGGTGGAGGGTAGGCTTTAATGCACACATTTTCTTTTTATTGACACCAAGCAAAATAAACTAAACTTTCTCAAGATCACTTGTGCGACACAGTGACATTAATGTCGTTTGGTTTTTTCCATTCTTTGATTTAAATTTCAGATTTTCATGGAAAATTTTACTTGTAGGTTAAGTTTAGTTGTGTTGATGCTAAATATACGATGTTAATTGTTCAATCAATTATGACAGATATGATAGCTAAGAATTGAAAGAAGATACAGGTATTATGTGCGGCTTTAGTTGGGAGATACCTATGCAAGAGACTTCCTCTCACGATGAAGACAGCACATTCAATGTTGGGCCCAGGTTCAACGAAAACGTTGAAAGCATTGAAAGATGCTGATGCAACAATATTCAGATGCTTCGTTGACCAAGACTAGTATCTCATAGGTTTGTACTGTGGAGAGAATTTGGTGGTGCGCTGATGACGGCCCTTTTCCCAAAGTGTTGAAGATTTTGAGTCTGATGCTGGTTTTGAACCAACTGTCGAAGAAGATAAGGATCCACAATATAAGCCAAGTGTCCGTGTTATGGGATCGAGATTTAGAAGAATGAAAGAATCACCGATATAAGTTATAACGATATTCGGTTGGCATAATATGTTCATTGTATTGACTGGTATTTCCCATACGCGTGTCCCAAATGATTGTACTTCTCTTCCAAATAAAGTTATGAATATCGATCCACCAGATCCTTTTTAGATTCCGTTGTAGATATGCCACTTAAGAAAGAGTGCGTGCATAATACAATGAAGGCGAAATTAGTGACCAATCTGCTTCCATGGATGTCGGCAAAGTTGTTGTGCCGATAACTGGTATTCCAGCGTTTGATGTTGAAGAAACCGAAGTGAAAGGTACTTTGCCTAGGTTGGTTCGATCCAAATTGTACATAGATGCTACGATCAAAGGGAAACTCTTACGTTTGAAAGTAGATAATGGATCCCAGGCTAGTTTGGTGAACCCTGAAAATATTGAACGTTTAAATTTGAAAGTGAATTAATACTCAGAGACGACGAGGAGTGCTAATCAGGATTCGGTTTTATTGTCTGAATTTGTGGACACTACAGTGGTTATTTCTGGAATTGAATTTTCTATCCTGTTATATTTCCATAACCACACCCGCGTCGGTCAAGTCCTCTTAGGTACGAATTTCCCAGATACATATGGTCATTCCATTTATTCATAGGCCTAATGTTGAAGGTACAGATGGCTTTATTTATGAGAATGATGAAATCCGACGTATTCCAATTGTATCAGAACATCCCAGATTTAATATACTAGTAAAGACTGTGAAAAGTTGGATGTTGACGAAATTGAAGATCTGATCCGTTGGGTAGTTTAGAATCTGTTGTTAGATCATTTACCCAAGTCGGAACAGGAGGATTTTTTAAAAGGATCCCTGAAGTTGAAAGATGTATTTTAGGTTGAAGGTGGTCCACCTGGTAGGTTGAAACCAACTGTTCATCCGGGAGAAAGAACTAAGCCAGCTCCTCATGAAGCTTGGCGTCTTAAGACGACTCCTCTAGGAAATAATAGAGAGTTAGCGATTCCATTGTTGACAAGCGTGATTGAATCAGGTCAATTGGTGATTTTCGATGCGTCCTATTCCGTGGTTTTTGATTATGAAGAAGCACAAAACTCCAAGAGTGTTGATCAATTTATGTGTGTTGAATAGTCATGTGGAATTAGCAGGTGCTCACCCCATTAGCTACGGAGGATTTAACATCCGAATTAGTAAGAGCTTCTAGTACTTTGCTTGATGTGAAGAATGATTATCTGCGGATGCAACTAACCCCCTCGACGAGTGATGCTACTAGTTTTATGACACCTTTAGAGCTGCTAAAGTATGCCGCTTTATCCCAAAGGTTTTATTAATGGTGCCTCCCAGTCCCAAAATATCCTTGTTAGAATTTTAGTTCCTTTTCCGAACATGCATTTTACTCTATTGATGATAAAAGGTCCAACTGTTGGTGAAGTTAAAACCGATCTACAAAGTGTATTAAGGGAACATTTGGGAATAGTGTTAGCGTTGTTAAAGTTGTTACATTACTTCCGGTCTTAGGATTACTCCTCAGACATTGAACCCAACTGGTGAATCTTGTCAGTTTCTTGGTTATACGAATACTCCTCAACGAAAGACGTTAGATTATGATCATCGCACCTTGGTTAAGGGATTATCCCGTGCCCAAACACTAGACGCAGCACCAGAGATGGTTAGGTATCGCGAATTGTGATCGTTTGTTTGATTTCCTTCCTTTCGGGAAATTACTACGTCACTATATCAATTGACCAACCAGTCATCCGATGAACCGAGTCAAGACTGGTCTGGTACGAACTTGAAAGGCTTCGGGTTCTTGAATAGGAGTTTGGTTGCAGGCCTGGTTGTTACTTCACTAGAAGCGACACGGGCGGTATCCATTCATACTATATTCCTGGGATGGTGTGTTGCAGAAATACAGATGACAAAGGTGTTTTCCGTCTTGTATTGTGTCATTCTGGGAAGTTTTCTAGCATCTCGCAAAACTACCCCAATTTTGAAGAAGGGTTTGCCTGCTATGTAAAATAAAAAATTTGCAAGCAAAACATGCTTTTATTATTGGCTACACCGGTGTTATTTTTTTGTGATCGTTGGGTATCAGTTATGAACAATGCATTGCAGAATGGCCATTCTGTTAATGGGTTCAAGTTTATTAATTCATTTGACTACCGCATATGCCATATTCTGAGAACGTGATTGCTGACGCTCTTCGGTGTGATGACCTGCTCGAGACAGAAGCTGATAGGTATGTGGTTCGGTCAAGTGAACATACTTTAAGAGTTTGTGCTGATTTAAAATAACTGATGTTAGACAGGTACGCTTCCATCATGAATCTTGTCACGACTCTAAAGATAACAAGTTACCCTTAAAGAGAGGTGATGCCTTTTCAAAATGCTACCCAATTTGCAAATGCGAGGCATATACAATCTCACGACAGAAGCTACTGAAGTAAACATTGAAGTGGAAGAAGCTGTTATACCGAAGAACAAGAATTATGCAACAAAGAGTGATAAAGGGAATTTAGAGAAGGACCTGGTCAAGGCTAAAGTCCTAGCTACTCAGATCTTGGATGTTGTCAGAAGGTTGATCATTATTTGGCTCTGCAAGGTAATTTGCCAATTGGCTTTCTTCATACCTATTATCCTTCTTCTTTAACTCGGCTAATTCACGTTTCATAGTCCGAGTAGTAGGTTTAAATTGAACATCATGTTCTGTTTGACCAGAAGGTGAGTATTCTGGGTCAGTTTCGTCTACCACATCATCGTATTCCACCTCATCAACTCCCCACCCCCCTCCGACACCACGAACAACACCATCATACATCACCCTGTCAACACCACCTACACCTTCAACAACATCAATTCTATCCGCAGTTACTTCTCCTCGATCACGGTCACCATGTCACAGTATTGACTACATTCGCACTGAAAAGAGGCTATATGTGAGTCATGCGATAGACTCCCCCTTTTGGAATTAACTTCTCAGGTGGTAAAGCTTTAACATTTAGCAAACGGACGACTAGTCTTAACACCAGCTAGATCAGCAAGTCTATAAACCCGATCAGCTTTGGATATTACCTTATAAGGACCAGACCATTTTGAAAACAACTTTTCATTTTAGTCCCTAAAGCAGATTTTATAGGTCTGTCCCATACCAATACTAGATCAACAACTTCAATCGCGTTCTTCGATTCATGCGATATGTCAAAATAATGTTTTGTCCTAGGACGTTGACGGACAAGACTTTGAATAGCACCATCATACTGCAATTCTCTGAAGTGGAGTTGTCTGAACCTAAACCTGAACAATTGTTCTCGACTCATTGTTGTAGTGGGTGGATTTGTACCAATCATCATATCTAGATCAGCATAACCTTGAAAACCAAATGCCATATATTGGGTAGAACAACCAGTTGAACTTCCAATGTTTGTTCTGTCAACCTAAAGAGCAGTCGAAATGTAATTTTGCCATTCAATATCAGGTGGAAGCTTCTTGAAGAAATTAATGAGTCCTTGGTGATTCCTTTCGATCATTCCATTACCTTGTGGGTAATGTTGGATTGTAAATTTCCTGGTAATACCATAATCATAAATTAATTTATCAACAATTTCATTTTTGAACTCCGAACCTTGGTCAGTTTTAAGGACCTTGAAATAGCCAAAGCGACATATAAATTATTTATATAATAATTCGGCAACCGCAGGGCCTGTCAATAGGGTTACGGGGAGCAGGGCTCTACCCACCTTGAAAATTCATCACGAGCAACAATGACGTAGGTGTCATTAAGAAAGACAACAACAATAGTTTCAAAGAGTCCCTCGGGAATATGTAAGTATAGTGGGTCAAACTTCAGCATCTTACAATCAAACTTTTGGCAAACATCACGCGTGTCAATAAAATGTTGTAATACCTTGTGTAGGTCCGGGATGTAATACATTGAGGAGATATAATTATACGAGTTTTGGAATTTCAAATGTCCTCGATCATCATGAGCAGTGGTTAGAATCTTTTGGATGGTAGCAGTTACAACAGGACGAGTATTATAACCATGTTGGCCTAACTTGCACAACTTACCATCTATGAGAACAAAATCTTTAGCACGCTTTAAAAATTTGAGTCGAGTAGTGTCTGAACGTGAGTACGCAAGTGTTCCAGTAATTAGCAATAGCTTGAAGACTGAACGACTTATAATGTGGATCAACTGCAGTAACCTCAACGGAGCCAACTTGAAAAATGAATTTGTTATGGAAATCTTTTAAAGCCTCCTGGACGGTGTAGTGGTCACTCTGTATCGAATCGGATTCATCACACCTAGAAAGGGCATCAGCAATAACATTCTCGGAACCCGGTATGTGGGCAATCTTATAATTGAAGCAAGCAATGAAACTGAGCCATTTGTACAAACGGTTCACAGTGTGTGAATTCCAATTGGCACTTTTTAATACATCCGCGATCGCTTTGTTGTCGCAATATATATATATAATCCCAGTGTTACCGGGGACCATGTGATGAATAGCTTGGAGTGTATTCTAGTTCGCAAATAATTGCTTTGAAAGATAGGATAATTCTTCGTACTACCAATGAATTTACCGGAATGACTCAGAACCATCTTAGTAATACCTTTTTCATCAGTAATTTACAACACACCAGACCAAGACGTCAACGAGGTATCCGTATGAATGGATACGGTTTGACTGGTATCTAACGGGACAACAATGGGGGAGGATATTAAACTTCGCTGGAGAAACTCATATTTCTTCGTATTCTCCACCGACCAACTGAGTGTCGCACCAAGTTTCGTTTGGTTAGCCAATTCGTACAACGGACCTGTAAGCTCCAGGAAGGCAGGATCAACACGCGATAGTAATTCACTATACCAAGCCACCTTTGTAACAACTGTTTATTCAGCGGCAACGGGAATTTCAGTAACGCATCGACATGTCCACTATCAATCGTCTTACCTTTTGGAAAAATTGTGAAACCTAAAAATTCACAGACAGGGACTAGCGAATTTCAACTTTGCGGGGTTAATCTTCAAACAAGCATCCATATAATAATTGCAACACTTATAGTACTTTGTCTAAGTGGTCTCTCTTGACGATTGGTCTTGCACTCCGATTCAACCGGTCCTTTGATAGCAATGTCATCGATGAAATTAAATGCATCTTCAGCAACAGGAGCAAGAATCTTAGCAAGTATGTTCTGAAATTCAGATACACTATTTATGAATCCTTGCCGTAATACAGCATATTTCAATAGACCTAATGGGGTCATAAAACTTGTAGCGCCACTAGTATCAGGATCAAGTGGAATTTGAAAATACGCGTTCTTTACGTCAATCAAAGTGTTAAACGCTCTACCAGCTAATTCATTTGTAAGATCTTCAATTGCCAATGGGTGTGTGCAGCTTCTAGTTCCGCATGACTGTTTACAACTGTGAGATCAGTCAACATCCTAGGTGTTTTATTTTTCTTCATGATTAAGAAACCACGGGTTTCTGTAAGTGGTATTTGAGAAAACCAATGGACCAGCAGAAATCATAGCCGTTAAACAATGGGATGGCAAGCCCCCGCTTGTTTCTTAAAGGTATTGTTTTGAGTCTCCACGGATTCATGCGGACTCAAGTTAATTTTGACTGGGGGGGGGGGGGTGAATATGTGGTTGTAACCTCCCAGGTGGACCACCTTCAACATAAAATACTTCTTTGATATTGGTAGCCCGTTTGATAAAATATTTGACCTCCAATTCCGGCAAGTCTTGAACCGCAGCTTTAAGGATGGATGCTAGTTGTGAGTCTTCAAATATATTATGATCTGCCTCTTTAGGTTCGACTTCGACAGCTGAGACCTCTGTGACAATGGGGATGTTCATAAATGTACCATCATGATAAATAAATCCTTCTTTGCCACCAACTTCAGGTTTATGAATTATGGATAAGCCATATGCATCCGGGAAATTTGTGTCTAAAAGTACTTGACCGACTGGAGTTTGTTCGTGAAGGAACATCGGGATGGGTAATGTGATGCCTGATATATTCACCTGTGTTTCTACGTATTTATTAATAACCAGCTTTTCCTGATTTGCACTAATCATAACAGCAGGGAATTCCTTCACTTCTAATCCAAATTTGGAAATGGTATTAGGATGTACCAAACTTGCTTGGGAACCATTGTCGACTTTTAATCTGACTGAGATACCTTTGATAAAAGCGTCAATGAATAATTTTGATCCAGCCAAGTTTGGAGCACCATTCACCTTAACCAGATTTACTTCAACATGTGCTTCGCCTTGAACGGGAACAACAATGACTTCGTCAACCGCCATCTCGTTCGGGTCATGAATCACCTTCCTTGCGTTCGGTGGACCCTCCAGTGGAACCAACTTAGTTTTAGTTCTTCTATTCAAGTATGATCTAAAACCCGGAACAATACTAAAGAAATCAGGTGCAGCTACCTTAATAATTGTATTAGCTAACGTCTTCTCATAAATTCCTTCAATTTCCTGTGGGTTCTTTGTGAAATCATTTCCTCGTTCGCTCCTCAAAGCTTTATCTGGTATATAGTGAATGGTTTGTGCGTGGTGATCCGAATGTTTCTTATGGTCAATTGTTTCACCACTTGTTGTCGTGCCTGAAGACGGGGATAATCCTTGATGTAAGCCTTCAGAGTCACTACGTATAATAGCAACATTATCATCATTACCGGTATTGCTAAAGTCCTCACCACTCAGATTTTGGATGTTATCAGAAGGTTCAACATTAGGCTGCGCAAGGTACTTTGCCAATTGTACCTATTATCCTTCTTCTTTAATTCTGCTAATTCACGATCCATAGTCCGAGTAGTAGGTTGAAATTGAACATCATGTTCTGTTTGACCAGAAGGAGAGTAGTCTGGGTCAGTTTCGTCTACCACATCATCGTATTGCACCTCGTCAACCCGCCGCCCCCCCTCCGACACCAGGAACAACACCATCATACATCACCTTGTCAATAGCTCCTACACCTTCAACAACGTCAATTCTATCCTCAGTTTCTTCTCCTCGATCACCTTCACCATCACTCATAATATCATTGGCTATACCTGGATCAATTTGTTTGCTTTTGGTTGCTTGTATCTTATTCTGCCACTCCACTTTATGCACGTTTCAGTTTCAGGATACTCGCAGAATATTTGTAAGAACGAGTCCGGAAACATGTCGTGATATTCATTTCCGTGTTTCCATATCATGGGTAGTCATAGCAATGAATGGACCAATGTCTTTGAACAGACGATCACGTATTGTGGCTATCGACTTAATATTTTGGGACGAATAGAATAACGGTGCCGGTTGAAAATGGGAATGAATTTGAAGGTACCTATGTCAGGCAAATCATCATTTGTAAGCAACTTGCTACAATATATCAGTTAATTCAACCAGAAATTCAGACCATAATCTACCGGAGACTTTGGCTTTTGAAGGGGGTTCAATAGTTGCACACAAGTCGGTTGTCTGATCACTAACATTCTTGAGCATCTTGATGAGACTCTTGGCTGGTTCATCAACTTGGGAATTAGCTTTCCAAAGGAATGATCTGAAGATACCAAACATTTCCTGGTTGATTAGGTTAAAGTTGTTTCTAGAAGATCAGTCTTCGTGCTATTGCTACCGACTAGAAAACATGGAGAACACCTGAAGAGATTAAGTTTTCTCGGGTAACTGCTCAAAAGCTTCTTGAAGGTGCTAAAGACGTGCTTGTTACTGATGATAAGTTATGCCAGATTGGACACCATGGTTATTTAACGAGAGGAGTTATCACTGACCTACATAGCCTACATATCACACTCGACCTCTGAACTAGTGATGGGAGTTTAGTCATTTAATTACATGAATTCAATTTTCTCTTGATTATAACAATTGAATAATGCATGATGTGAAGCTGTAACCAAACCTTGTCTTATCTCTATACCTTGTATATATTAATAGAAGAATAATTCAATGAGTATGTATCTTCACAGGCGCTACCAGAGTTGCCGTTTTAACGGAGAATTACCAACCCACTCATAAAATTAAAAAATAAAATAATTTCGGCTATTTATTGGAAGAAGTTGATCTATAGAACAATACCACGAAAAGAATAATGAAACTATTAACCGGCTTACTCCTAGCTATACTCCCCACTGCAGTTCTCTCCCATGGTGGTGGTGGTCACTCTGGGAAAACCAAACCAGTGGGAATGTCATGGCAAGATTGGCATATGCTTGAAGAGCATAATTTGGAAGAATATGATGCGCAAACATTTTTTCAACTTCATGATTTAACCGGGACGGGGTATTGGGACACGCGGGATATATTGAGTATATATGGGCTTGTGAAGGATAATATTGTTGGGGATGGGTCAGGGATGGGGTCGCATTCAAGTCATGAGCATGAGAAGATTACTCCAGAAGCTAGAAAACGAGTTCTTGATACTGTTCTTGGGTTGATTGATAGTAATAATGATGGTCAGGTGAGTGCTAATGAATGGATTGAGTTTTATAATACTGGTGGGGAGTTGCCTGATTTTGGATATGGACAGGGGCATCATTTGGATTTTGAGGATGAGTATGAACAGCACCATTGGAGAAAGTATCATCAGAATGATGATCCCGAGGTGTTGATTAAGCATAAGGAGGATATTGAACATGAAATGTTACATCATCAACACGAAATTGAAGAGTCTCATGGTGAACAACCAAGTATTAGACAAGTGACAAATAATTTCCTTAGTAATATTAGATTACAAAATTTAAAACCAAAATATAGAGGTCAATAACGATAAATGACTGGGATCGTTTATATATATATAATATACTTGTAATATACATGGAAAGATAGGTGGAAACACACACACACCCACTCATAGGCTATGCATCCAAGGTACCAAATGCACAGTTTCGTAATGATTGTAGTTCTGAAGTACACAGTTTTGTATTACTATTGTTCATTTTTAAACATGCTTCGTAACCTTGGAGTTTCCCAGCACATTCTCCTTGTATTTTCTGGAATGAAGGTACTGCTGTTTTTATGCATACTGCCAAATCTGCTTGTTGTTGTGCACATTGGTTGGGGTCTGGTTCTGGTAGGGTCATGCATTGGTGAAAGGCAAGGAACTGGTGGGGACAATGGCGGGCAATGTCTTCGAGTAATATTTGGTCTAGTAATCCACCTTTTTCCTGTGACATGGTTGTTCTATTAGTGAATGAATGGGTTGAGATACCTCGGAGTGAGTGTGGTTGTATATGTGGGGTAAGATGGTTACTTAAAAAATGGGTGTTCTTCCTGTATAATTTATAACTGTCTAGAAAAGAAGAAGAAAAATTTAAAGATTTGTTCAATCTGTATGGCAAAGATAGATAACAGTGCACTGAAAAATTCAACTATACTAACAACAATGATGTCAATCAATCAAACAAACAAACAGAACCAGAAGAAGAAGAAGAAGCAACCCGAGAAAAGACCCAAACAGTCACATGAGAATTAAGTCAATTACGTAACATTAGCTACATCCACCAACTAACAAAGCAATCAATACTACTTCAATCGAGTTGTAGAAGTAAACATAAACTTCCATTCCTCTCTCAATCCGAGGTTGAATTGCTATTGAAGAAGATTATGTTCTTGTGTACTAAGCACAAACCAGTGTTATATAAAATCTTCTGAATACAATATTTTACACAGCAAAGTAGGAATTCTCTTAGCCGTCTAAGTGATTCGGTGCGATACTATGGGTATCTACTTTCGACGACTTAATCTGGAGTAAACGTAGTCTTGAACACCCGTTGCTCTTTGATTTTGAAACCAGAGGCAGGATAGAACCATTGTCAATGGTGTAATGTGCATTGGGATTGGACTGTCGACAAGAATCCAATACAATGGTTCATAATTGAAGGTTTGCTATTACTAACAGCATCTTCAGGGCAAAATGACAGTCATTTTTTGCTATGGTTATTCATCGGATACTCTAACAACTACATTTGTCCACTTTGCTATTAGCCTTTTAAGGTTGGCTAGCTTTGCTTTGCAAAGGTTGAGTGGAGAAGTATCAAAAAATAAGAGCGCTGCTGATAACAATTCAGGGTGTCATCATTCAAAGTAATACGGAACATGAACCATACATTTTAGCCGTACATGCAGCAGACATCCATTTTAATGTCGTGGAGTATTATACAAGTCGATGGGTATTGAATAATAAGATACAATTCAATGTATATATACCTTGATTCCAAGTGGTTGGTTAATTTCTTGACTCACTCGAAGGAAAATTTCAACCCAAACAAAAAAGGTGTATGCAATTTTTTAGGTGCAATCTAAATCAATACAATTCTTTCCTCCGATTCTTCACACAACCAAACCACCCCAAACTCATACAAGACACATTCAGTCGCAACCATACAAGCGGACTCCGAAGAACCATGAGCATACCACGAGGTATCAGAACCGCCTTTATCACCTTAACCTGGTTCCCCGTGTTATACACCTTCACCAACCATGGGTATCAACCATACAAAATCTCCGGGTTCTCCATGACACCAACCTTCAACCCAGGAACGGAAACCACCACCAATGACATTGTCCTCGTGCAGAAATTCAACCTCAAGAAACCGCACTCGCTTCAGCGCGGGGATATAATCATGTTTAGATCGCCAAATAACCCCGAGAAATTTTTGACGAAACGAGTGCGTGGGATTCAGGGGGATTTAATCCATCCCAAATCACCACCCTATCCGAAATCACAGGTGAGAATACCGAGAAATCACATATGGGTGGAGGGGGATAATGAGATTCATTCGATTGATTCAAATACGTTTGGGCCCATTAGTCAGGGATTGGTGGTTGGGAAAGTTGTGAGTGTGATTTGGCCGTTGAATAGATTTGGGTGTGATTTATCGGGTGGGAAGGATTTGTCAATATGAGACAAAGAACCCCG
>JAKUCC010000250.1:0-14726 GCA_030563365.1 Hemisphaericaspora xylanilytica | reverse complement strand
CGTCATATCTCGAACAAAATTTACATGCTATTGTGGCAGTTATTTGCTTGATGGTGGAAGATAGCCAGGAAAGAGACGCTCAAATTAATCAATCCATTATGCAACAAGAACAACTTCTTTCCACACTTTTGCCACAATCAGAGAGCCAAGGTAAGGATTTGTGTCAAATAAAGGAGTTTTTGAAATTATCATTATCTAGAATTGTGAAGCTTGAAGAGTCATACAGCAAATTAGCAGTGAACTCGAGAAAGCCTCAACTGCTGAGTATTTCTGAAAATGGAAGCATTGCACAAAAGAAGAGACGGCTACTATAACATTTCTGAAAAGTTTCTTTTTTTGGTGGCATCTCATCACTGCCAAGGCCCTTTTTCGTTGTTCACAAACAGAAATGGCAAGCGAGATTCATTTCCTCAACTGACGGTGGATGTAACGGAAATGCCGAAAAAAAAACTAACGCCCACCAATTCCATTGCCGTTTTGGTTGCGAGCTTTCCATTTGCAAAATTTATGCTTAACAGGAACAGGGAGCATAATTAGAATGTAGGCAATTTCAATCTAATGAGTCATAAAACTTTCAGAGACGCCATTTAATTTATATAAATCAGTCGGGCTATCACAGATTTTTTTTTTAGATGATGCTATCCATCCTGTTGGCTAGTTTCATGATGTCACATAGGTGCTTTAAAAGGATAACAAATTCTCCCCGGTTTATCATTTCTCGGTTTCTCTCTTCTCTTGTAAGCTTCGACTGCATTAATCAAATATGAGTTCTTCCAAAGAAAGTGTTAAATCTAGTTTCACCGACATAAATCAACTAGAATCGTCGGTAGCGGGATCCAATGAGAAAGTAGGATACTGGACTTCCTTCAAAGACTCATTCAAACCAGCAATCCCTCAAGAGACCTTAACAAGCCAAAGGCATAAAGATGGAACCCAACTAACGGACCTTGAAAGGATAAATATCAACTCCGCCAATTCCAACTTAAGTAGAGAATTAAAAACCAGACATCTTCAAATGATCTCCATTGGGTCATCCATTGGGACCGGGTTGTTTGTTGGTACTGGTGGGGCCCTAGCCACTGGTGGACCAGCCGGTATTATGATTGCATGGGTGATAACTGCTACAGCAGTCTTTGCAACTATGCAAGGATTGGGTGAGTTATCAGTGACATTCCCAGTTAGTGGAAGTTTTAATCTTTTTGCCAGTAGGTTTATCGAGCCTGCTGTTGGGTTTGCTGTGGGATGGAATTATTTTATGCAATTTTTGGTTTTACTTCCTTTAGAATTAGTGGCTGGTTCTATTACTGTTAAATATTGGAATTCGAGTATTAACTCCGATGTGTTTGTCATTATATTCTGGGTGTTTATTGTAGGTATTACATTGATGGGCGTTAAAGGCTATGGTGAAGCTGAGTTTATCTTTTCATTAATTAAAGTCTTGGCAGTTGTGGGATTTATTATTTTGAGTATTGTATTGATCTGTGGTGGTGGTCCAACTCGTGAATTCATTGGTGGGGTGCATTGGAGGGAACCAGGACCATTTGCAAATGGTTTCAAGGGGGTCTGCTCCTGTTTGGTTACTGCAGCATTTAGTTATGGTGGTACTGAGATGATTGGTTTGACCGCCGCTGAAACTGCAAATCCAAGAAAGACTTTACCAAAAGCCATCAAGCAAGTGTTTTGGAGAATCTGTATTTTCTACTTGGTTTCTTTGGTCATGGTTGGTAGTTTAGTAGCTTACAACGATGATAGATTAATTGGTCAAAGTAGTGTGGACATCACTGCATCTCCATTTGTCATTGCGATTGTGAATGGTGGTATCAAGGGATTGCCAAGTGTTATCAATGCCGTTATTTTGATTGCCGTTTTGTCAGTGGGTAACGCCTCCGTGTATGCTACTTCAAGATCATTGAATTCTCTTTCCGAACAAGGAATGGCACCAAAGTGGACAGGATATGTCGATAGAAAGGGTAGACCATTGGTTGCAATTTTGATTACTGATGTCTTTGGTCTTTTTGCTCTCATTGCCGCTAGTGACAGACAAGTCGATGCTTTTAATTGGTTATTGGCACTTTCTGGATTAAGTTCCATCTTTACTTGGTTATCTATCAATTTGAGTCACATTAGATTTAGAAGTGCCATGGCTGCCCAAAATAGATCCTTGAATGAATTGCCATTCGTATCACAATGTGGTGTTTGGGGTTCTTACTATGGATTTGCCATCAATATGTTGGTTTTAGTTGCTCAATTCTGGATTGCTTTATTCCCATTGGGTGGGACCCCTAATGCATATGATTTCTTTTTATCATACTTGGGATTACCAGTTATTCTTCTTTCCTGGTTAGGTTACAAGATTTGGAAGAAAGATTGGACTTTGTTTATTAGATCTAAGGACATCGATGTGGATACTGGTAGAGCCAATATCGATTTGGATATTTTACAACAAGAATTGGCTGAAGAAAGAGCTGCCTTAGCTGAAAAGCCATTCTATGTAAGATGGTATAATTTCTGGTGTTAAAGCTAATTTTGTACTTTATAGAATTTGTATATTATGTAATGTATTTTAATGATTTGTGAAAAGGTTACTACTGGGTTTATGGTTTACTGTAGAGAAGGTGATTGATTTTGTTCAATGCTTGAGCAGCATTTAGTATTTTTTGGTTGCAAAATGAACAAAACGTAGAACAGTTTTTGCTGCGAAAAAAGTACCCACGTCAATGAACACTCTACCAATAATTGTCGCCACTAATCTAGCGCATCCAAATATATATCCCTATAAATGGCATTCACGTTTATAATACATGAGTATAGATTTAAAGTCTAAGAACAAGAAACGGGTCTTATTAGGAAAACATTTTCTATTTTCAGTGCAGGTCACTAACAGTCATAAGAATCCAAGAACATTTCAAGAAATTCTTATGTGAACCAATTTTGAGATGAATGACCTATTAACCCCCTAGCAAGTATCCACATATATCCTGTTGGTTAGATAATGAAAACCATTGGACCTTGCGTTGATGAGTCTTCTTTTGGACGCCGGTCATAACAGTCACTTGCATGACCGAACCTTCGCAAGAAATGGAAGCAAATTATATTTGTGAATTATCCTCGTGTAGTTGGCGGCAACCTCTTGCAACATATCAGTTCTCTGGGTATTTAGACCTGGAGTTATTGAAATCAACGGCCCAAAACATGCACCATTATAAACTTCCCTACAAACTAAAATTTTCCCCCTCTCTAAATGTTGGTACCTATATAGACAAATATTGTCTATCCCACAATAACAACTAACACCTAGAATACACCCAAAAGTCAGTGAAATTAGACCAAATTTTGATTTTTTTGATTTGAAAATCCATGACTTGGTTCACTTCCCACTTTTCACAATCAATAGCCTGCCTGGCTAGCTCAATCGGTAGAGCGTTTGACTCTTAAGTTAGACATCAAAAGGTTGCGGGTTCGACCCCCGCGTCGGGCTTTACAAAGCTTCGAAACGTTGAGTTTCTTTCATATTTTTTGGCAACAATCTCAATCCTCCCTCTCATTTTTTTTTGTCAAAATTAGACCAGCTGGATACTTTCTTACTGCGGAGTCTATTCTATTCGGGATTGTTAAAATTTGACAAACTTGTAATCTGATGAATGTTTGAAAAGCAGCGAAGGATGCCACAACTGACCTCATCAATATATACAGAATTACGTTTTTTAAATTCAATATACTAAGATATAATAATCCTAAAGCTTCCCTCTAACATTCCTATGAATTTCCAAGCGACATTAGCAATTGTTCCCTACAAAACTCACAGAGTCTCTCATACAAGAATTACCATTAAAATACTATACAATCATAGCTAATAAATACAACTTCGTTAACTTTTGTTAACTTTCCTCCTCTATTCTACCGTTTTCATTATTATTACGCACCCTAAACTTCTCACCACTCATCATGACATCATCATTTGAATTAAAGTCGGTATTCGGTGTCGATCCCAGATCACCAAGATTAACCTTCTGCTGATTCCAAGACATCACCAGATTATTTCTCCCCGCCCTCGGTGCTGGAGACGATGACAGTCCCACTGTTCCAAAGTATCGATCCATTTCCTCTTCGTAACGCTTAGCATCACCAATATCACCATCGGCGCCGACATCGACATCGGCATTGCCCGCCTGAGATTCGTGCAGGATATATGGACTCGAGGGCATATTTCCTACTCCTGAAGGGGATTTTTTATTCACGCTAAATGACTTCATAACAGGAGCCTTTGAGTTTTGATCCACAGGTGTTCTTGAATCACAAGCAGCTGGTGTTGGAGGTTGTTCCAACAAGGCATTCATCCATTCGTTGGGGCTCGATTTGGCAAAATTATCGGCCATTAAGGTCTCAAAATCATCAAGGTTCATCTCTTGTGGGATTGGCGATGGTCCTGGAGGACAGTTTTCTTTGTCTTCACCTTCGTCAATATTGATGACTCTTGTGTTTTCCTTGTTGGCCTTCTTCGGATTTGAATCTTCATATAGATTAATCACTCTAGTATTTGATTTGGTGGCGATCATTGGTGGAGTAGCTCCCAGTGGATATGCAGGTAACGGGTCTATATCAGTTAATGGACCACCGAAGTTGTTGATTTGGTTCATGATATCATGAATATCTTGATATGTCGGTGTATGACCGCTATGCATAAAGTTATGGCTTGTTGTCGAGGCGGAGTTATTATTTCTATTCTGGATGACTTGATTGATGGCTGATGGTGTGTGAGTAGGGGTTGCGAATCTTCCAGTGGGCGGCACGACTGGGGAAGAAGCGTACTGGGTACTTCGCTTGTTAGCTATGACAGTCAAACTGTTTGCTCTATCTTTTGGTGCTGTTGGAGGTGGTGGCACCGAATGTAGTGTTTGATTATTCAGCTCCAGTTGTTGATCATCTTTCTTATTTTTATACCGTTGCTGTTGCATGTACTTTTTCACAACAACAGCTGGTCTCATAAATCCCTTATTCCTCAAGAATAAGAAACATGCATTACATAATGGTCCAAACATTCCTTCATAATCGTTCTTGTCAAATTTCTTTGTCTTATCAATTATCTGATTGGGTCTAGAATCTGTTTCAAAATACCTCCAACTAATTGAATCCAGAGTGCAACAATTTGTATTGGCACAGGTCAATCCATGATTTGGAGGGAGCTTTGAGGGGGCAATAACATGGACTCGTTTGCTCTCCAACTCTTCCAAATCTGGTAATGCATGAAATTGTTCATTGCGAGAAGGTGCACGTACTGAAGACAATGGCTTGACCTCATATGGAGGTTGTTGCGGAGTATATGGAGACATTTGATCCTCTTCTTCCTCTTCATCATCTTCGTCCTCAACCATATTTTCATCTTCGCCGCGATATTCAGTATCATCAGAGCTATCAGAAAGCATGCTGTCCCCTTCAGGAATAGGTGACGAGATCATGAGGGGTGTAGGGTTCATCATGGAACGAGTTCTCATGGCCCTCGTTGGCTGGAGATGCAGTTGTTGTTGTTGTTGTTGATCATGGTAGCGCCTGACTGACCTTTTCGGTTTGTCAACAATTTTAGCTTGGAAGAATGGGGCCAGTTTAAATCGATCTTGAACACTTTTGCTATCATACCTAGGAGTATTATTCATCTTATCAGCTGTTCTAATATTAAGCATGGTTGGATTGGTTATCTGGGGGAAGCTTGGTAGCGACTTTGTTCTTGTAGCCTTTACTGCCGCGTCGCCTGATGAATTTGATGTTGATGATGAATTGTATCGTTTGTGAGGGTATTCTGATTTTGACGATGAAGATGACACCTCACGCGGTCTCTTTTTGTCAGACGAGATGATTGTTTGATCAACGACTATACTTGGCTGCCTACTTGCTTGCTGAGGGGCACCTTCAATTGTATGTAGTTTTAGTCTAATTTCAAGGGTTAATGATGATGCGTTCGATTTATCACCAAATAAGAAGCTTGCAGATACATTCTGGCACACTCTTCCTGGGATTAAATGACTCTTTGAACTACTTACCAATGAAGATAACACGCCACTTGAAACAAATGGTTCGTCAGGTTGTTCTGTTATATCTTTGTAATAAACCGCGTAATCTTCGGTGTGTAGTTTAAAATTCTCGGGTGAGCTCTTGACAATTTGTTGGACGCAGTTTTTCAAGTCGAATGCTCCTAGTGTTATGTATTCTGACTCATCAGAAATGGATGTAGATGCATGTAGTGGCAATTGAACAGTTTTGACTGAATATTGATTTTTGGATCGCGATAAAAAGACAGTAGGGTTGTTGTTGAATGAATAAAGAACCTTTATTTGCATTCGTTTATAGCTATGGTCGTCCTCTGAACTCATATTTGATATAGAATGCAATGGTGATGCTATTTAATGTTTTAATGTTATGCAATGGAGTGTTAAACAAGCGCGTGTTGGGAGTGAAGTTGTATGATGCCATGCACTTTGAATTCCCAATGGCAAAATCAATGTGGTTTGGTAATTTGTATGTTAGGAATGACCAGTTTGTCTTTCTCTGTATGAATGACTGGAATTGGTGTTGTTTCTGTTGAGTAGACAGGGGGTCCTAAATTCCTCGTGATTTCAATTGCTTATGGACTGAATAGATGAGGTGAGTATGATAAAGGAATCAAGTAAGGAAGAATATGAATGTTATATAAAATACTCTATTAAAAAAAAGAAAACACACGTAGTAGTCTTTGCAAAAAAAAGTAGTGATTGTCTTTTGTTAGTAATAGTAATACTATACCCGTCTCCGTTTGGCTATTATTATTATTATTATTAGGTGGTGGTGTCCTGGTTTGTCTGTTTCTCTGCCTCTTCGTGATTTCAAGGCTAAATGCACAAAAATAAAAACAACGCGAAATCTTCATTTCCAGTTGTCGCTTTCTTGTTGCAAAAAAAGTAAAACGCGCTACAAAAATGAGATTTCACCTGCAAACTGGCGCTACCAACACCATTCCAGTTGTTAAAGTAATAAGTTTATAAATATAGTGAGACAGACTCACTTAATGGGAGATACTAGAGACGTATTGGTATGTAGTACAAAATGTAACTAAAAACACACCAAACGGGTCTTCTATAACACGGTTGATACATTTCATTATAAATTCACAAAACACGTAAACTGTCATCTATATTTCTATTTACAAACGTAATCTAAGAAGATATATCTATTTACATCATCAACCGACAAATCACATATATACAAATCTAATGACCGCCCCATCCATCTAATCCATTCCAATCAACTGTCTAATTTGTTTAATATTGGCAACTGCTATTTCTCTCGCCTGGTCTCTACCTTGATTATGCACACTCTCTAAATATCCTTTATCATTCATTAATTTATCATACAAGTCTCTTTCTTGCGAGAATTCCTCAATCAACAAATCAGCCACATGATCTTTAAACTTACTATGTTCATTCACCCCTTCCAAATCATTGACAACTTGTTCAATTGTTCTATTGGTGACTCCTGATACAATATTGATCAAGTTAGAAACACCTGGTCTTTCTATTGGATCATAATAAATTGGGCCTTGAATCGAATCAGTGACCGCTTTACGAATCTTACGTCTTATTTCCTCAGGGGAATCAGTGACATATACACATGATTTCTGATCTTTATCTGATTTTGACATCTTTTTAGTAGGATTCCTTAATGACAAGATCCTTTTGGAAGGAGTTAATAACGTTTTGGGAACATTGAAGAAATCGGTTTCATAAACATCATTGAATGTGTTTGCTACCCCACGACAAAGTTCTAAATGTTGAGATTGATCATCACCTACAGGAACATGAGTAGCATTGTATAATAATACATCTGCAGCTTGAAGAACAGGATAACAAAACAACCCAGCTTTGGTATGTTCGAAAAGAAACTTGTTTGATGATCCTGGTTTCTCTTGTTGCTGTTGTTTCAGTTTCCATTGTGTCATTCTATTCAAAGCTCCCATACTAGTAATACAAGTTAAATACCAATGTAACTCGGAATGTTCCGGTACAGCCGATTGGTAAAATAATATACATTTGCTTGGATCAATTCCACTAGCTAATAAACTAGCCATTGCTTCAAGTCGATTTGTTTTCAATTCAACACGAGTTTTGGGAATAGTAATGGCATGAAGATCAGCTACTCCAAATATAAACTTACATCCTTCCACATTTGACTCTGAAAGTGTTCTCCATGATTTGATTGCTCCAAGATAGTTACCAATGTGGAATTTCCCCGTTGGTTGGACTAATGAGAAAACGGTAGAATTGTTGGGGAGATGTTCATACCCGGATATTTGTTGGACTGTTCGGGTAGCACTAGACGATTGGAAGCGCAATGATTGAATTGTCTTGGTGATTCCTCTGATCCTTAACATGGTTTAGTTGTTTGGTTGTGGTTGGCTCAGGGTAAGGTGCAAATCAACCAGACTGAAAATTTTTTCTGGGGTGAGATTACAATATGATATGATGAATTCATGTATTCCCAAGGTAGGTGATATAAACTATGTATGTGGCATCTGATTAGAGGAGAAAATTTGATACTATACCCTTTGCGAGTGAATGATGTCCCTTATTTCAGAGTTTACATTAGTAGCTAATTGGGGAGCAAATTCAAAGTCTTCTGAAGGTGAAAATGCTAAAGAAAAGGGATGTTTGCAGAACCACCAGGAACGGAATCCAGGACAAGAATGCCGTCAATTGAAGCAAGATGCGCATTTGTATGGTATTTCGAGCAGGAATGAATATCACGTATCGCTCGCTTTCTGCATGTGATATTGCATATATGTTATCATCACATCGGCGACTACAAAGAATCTTGACTAATACATATTCACCATTTCAACATTTTACTTTACATATAAACAAATACCTCTCTATATAAAATGTAAACTCGTAAACTGTTTGCTCAATAATAATATTAGTTAGTAATGCTACTAGCCTTACGTAATCACACTAACCTTAGTACATTGCTCGTTGCGAGGAACGAGGCCGTTGTTGTGGAGAATTCGTAGATGCAGTGGCATTGGCTTCATCTTCAGACACAAACCCTCCTCCTACATTATTTATCTGTATTCCATGTTTAAGAAGCCTATTTTCTAACTTGATCCTTTGTAATTCTCTCCACCTGTTCAACTTGGAATATTCATGTAATTTAAACCCAAACACTCTAGGTACATATGTTTCCTTGGAATGAACAGGAACCATACTTGGGAAATTTTGGAAAAACATTGCTGGAAACGAGGTTCCAAAGTTAGCACCATCTATAACCGCATGTCTTTGAGATTTTGGATTAAACAAATCTTCACATTTCGCACAATACAATTTGACAGATGCGACTCTTGGTTGATCGCTTAATCCAATAGGTAAAAGTGGATGTAATTGACAATGAACTCTTGGACAATATCCAAAATCTCCATTTCTATATTTTTCAAACATCTTATTCAACCCTCTTGAAGTTAAAATATATCTAGCATGAACCAAACCATATAATATTCCGGCATTGTTTTCTAACAATTCTTGTTGATCTTTAGGTTTCAGTTCGATTTCGATTGCATCGGTTATTATATCGATTAATGTTGGAAGTTTGCTTACTTCTTGACTTAACCCAGTCAAGTTGAATCGATCTCGGATGTATTCGTCATCAATGTCACAGAAGTATTCATTTCCTTTTGTTCCTAAGAATACATCAATCCAATATTCAGTAAAGTCAGAACTGGAATCAGTCATGTATTCTTCCTCTGCCATTGTGTATATATAATTTGTGTATGTGTAGATTTTATTGATAACAAAATGGACGGGTTAATAAAAATGAATGTGATCGACGTATGTCTTATATCTGGTGGATGTATAAGTGGGTTGATTAGTCTTGTTCCTCTTTAATCTATGAGTATGAGAAAGATGAGAGTAGTAGAAGTACTAGTAGTAATGTGTACTATCGACCTTTGGTTAGATGTTAGTTCAGATGGATGAGAAAATTTCGATTACCACCAGAAAAAAAATTTTTAAGATTAATTTTTTTTTTTTTTTGGTTTTTTTATTTTTTATTTCAATTGAAAGCAAATCAAGTTTAGTTTGGCAGCACTCACCAGTCACCACCACTAATATACTATATACTCACTCAACCAACTTACCCCCCCATACTCCATCAACAGAATGAAGTTCGTTCAACTACCCACTGTATTACATGACGGTGGTATCCACACACTTGACATTAATAAAGACAATACCTTACTAATAACAGGTGGTAATGACAACAAAATCAAATTATGGGAAGTATCAACAATCACCAACATCACTACTCAATTGAAGCAACACGATTCTAAAACAACCGATAGCATAAAGTCCATCACTCCGATAGCTACAATCGAATGCCATAAACATCTCATCAATTCAATCCGATGCTTCCATGATGATCCTTCGTGTTTTGTGTCAAGCGACATTGGGGGCTCCATATTCCTCCATCGCATCCACGAACAATCACATACGGAGATAAACGGCACTATGGAACCAAGACAGCCCGTTGTGAGCTTGTCCCTTTCACAGGATGATCGGTTGATAGCATGGAGTACTAGTGATGGGAAGGTGAACATCTACGACACTGTAAATAAAACCATCCAGGATATTTCTACACTTACAAAATATGAAAAAGTTGTCCCTCAGAGAAGTATAGCATTTGATCCAACTGATAATTACCTTATAACGATTGACGATGATACAATCATCCATGTATATCAATACTGTTATGATAAGAATGTGCCAACAAATCCATATAAATTCAGATTAATCAGAAAGATCTCACGATTATTCAACAAGAACCCTTTGAACGTCAAATACAAAAGAATCTCATGGTCTCCTGATGCAGACCTATTGTCAATTCCTACAGCAAGAAAGAACCAAACGTCCTTGATTTCAATAATCTCGCATCTGAAAAATTGGTCCAACGTGATTGGCCTTGTGGGACATGATTTTTCCTGTGAAGTTGTCAGATTTAATCCCAAATTGTTTTCTGAACAACAAAATGATTCGAACAACTTATATAGCATTGTTGCTAGTGCCGGATCGGACAAAACACTAGCTATTTGGAATACGTCGAAAGACACTCCACTATCTGTCCTTCAAGACGTTGTACTGGGCGAAATATTGGATCTAGTATGGCTGAAACTGGGGGATTTATTAATGTTATGTAGCTCTTCGGGGCACTTAGGTGTGGTGAGTTTTGACGATCGCGAGTTAGGATGGACAGCCCCTGAAGCTACGTTGGAATCATTGAAAAAATTACAACAGGAATATTTGAAGCCCATGAGCCACAGATATGAGCATGACCAACCTACGAATAGGCGAGCGGCATTACCACCAATCGAAATGATACATCAACAAGAGGCAATTGATGCATTGAAGAAGGATAAGCTCGAACTTTTATCCGAGACCAAATCCAATGTCGTTTCTTCTAATAACAAAGAAAAGACCTCCGAAGGGAAGGGAAAGATCGAGCCTGAAGTAATCCCACCGCCAAATATGGAAGACCCAGAGGGATCATCGGTAGATTTGTTACATTCCGCAATGACTGATCGGAAAGCTGCCACGGCGGTAACGAAGCCAACCGTGGTTACAAGCAAGTCAAAGCCAGTAAAATCCGTATCGACCATCTCTACCGATAAACAAAAGGTCACCACCAAGAATGGTAAGAGGAGAATCCAACCTATTTTGATCTCAAATAATGGATCATCGCAACAGCAACCACTGGCATCAAGTATGAAAAACACAGCTCCGCAACAATCGTCTTCTACGCAAAGAACAGTCATGGAATTTGACAAACCGTCATATTCTGTTTCAGATTCATTCTACAAGCAAAATAAACGTAAAACAGATGAAGTGAATGGCGTCAATGGAAACAATGGAACAGCAGGGACAACCAAGAAACCCAAGCGAGAAATGGAACCCGTGAAGTTTATTGGGTCAGTCATTGTAAATCCCAACACAACGTTTTCAAAAATCAGATTGGCAACTCCCAAGATTAGGTTTGGGTTTCAATTATCAAGCCACAATCCAGGCCAGGGCCTATTCATTTTAGACGTCAAGAATGGGAGCGGGAATGAAACCAAACCTTCGCGTATAACCTATTTCAAAAAGGATAAGGAAATATGGTGCGACTTTGTGCCAAAACATATCCATCTTGCAACGGAGGGTAACACATTTTGGGCAATTTCCACCGTCGACGGACAAATCTTGACCTATTCACATATATCTGGTCAGCGACTTCTCCCCCCACTCGTACTTGGGGCACCATTATCATTCCTTGAAAGTCATTCCGATTATTTAATGGCGGTAACGTGTTTGGGCGAGATGTATATTTGGAACATTACCACCTCCAAAATTGAACTCAAAGCCACCATAACACCACTTCTTGACCTTGGGAACAAGTATGCCGAAGAAGGACTTTGTAAGGCCGATCATATCACCTTGTGTGCTTTAACAGGAAGCGGTATTCCCTTGGTTACGATTTCTAATGGGTCAGGATATTTGTACAACAAGTCCATGGGAGTTTGGCAGACTATAACTGAGTCATGGTGGGCATTTGGGTCACATTATTGGGACAGCCGTAGTGATGAAGGTGGGACGAATCAACAGCGTCCATTATTTGCCGGAGACCGCTCGATTATTGATTTGCTAGAGGCTAAAACCAATGACGAGATTTTACGTAAGACGAGGACAGGGAGAGGTAAGTATTTCAATAAGATTTCCAAGAATATGATTATGAAGGAAGGATTCGAGAGTTTGGAGAATACAATTTCCGTTAGTCATTTAGAGAATCGTATTTTATGCTGTGAGTTACTAGGGGAAAGCGATGACTTCCATCGGTTTTTCGTGACGTATGTTCAACGGATATGCGAATTGGGTTTCAAGGCGAAGTTATTTGAAGTTTGTCAACATTTACTCGGACCTGAAGATGTCAAGCAGTGGGATGAGAAAGTATGTGGGATCAAGAAACGGGATCTATTGCGGGAGGTTATTACGTTGTGCTCGAAGCATCGGGATGCTCAACGAGTATTGATTCATTTTAGCAAGAAAATTGGTTTAATTGAAGAAATTTAGATGTAGTATTTATGTTTTATATGTACAAGTGTATTATTCTTTAGATCAAAATTCTATAATTTATAGACGTTTGTATTATCCCACTTCTTATCACCCAACAACCCCCCAATTGGACCTTGTTCATTCACGGCTAATTTCTTTGCCCCAGCGACGTATTCTATATATCCCTCTGGTCCACACACAAGAGCAAGACTTGAACCTTTCTTGGGTTCTTTACCAGTCACTTGGGCTTGTTGAAGTGCCGTATCGTATCTTTCACCTCTCTGATTCTTCTCAGTAATCAATTTCTTTTCAGAATCTTGATCGTCGGCGGGGTCGTCAATATATGCCTCCTGGATCCTTTCTCTAAACCTCGCCGCCTCCTCGGGCGACAACAACGCTTCGCGTTCCTCCAATCTCATGGGACTCAAATAATTGGGCATTTCCGGGTTGGCGACATCCCTGGCCGATAAGACTGATTTCGGATCGGTGTCATAATGATAATGGACTTTAACCCTATCGAGCTTTTCCAAAAAGAATAGGAATCTCGATAGGGCGATTCCCAATTCACCTTCCCTCCTGGCGGAGTAATGGAGATTGACAAATCCGAAATATGGATTTCTTGATAATAGGAGTTGTAAAATGGGGGCGATACCCGTTCCGGCGGCGTAGAAGTCTAAATTATCGGCGTCGGGGAGTTTGTGATCCTTCTTGATTATGTTTAAGAAGTTTTCTGGTTGGACTTTGGAAGGTAAATCGCGAAATATTGGTCGGGAATAGAATTTACGTAATGGATGGTAGGGGAATTTATATTCGACATGGGGTCCTCTAATTTCAATTTCGTCACCGATGTTCTTATCGGTTATGAATTTTGATACTTCCCCATCATTGTATCGTTTGACGTATAAACACATAGTCCCATTCTTGTCACATTCATCATGTTCAGGATCGATGACTTTCAAAAGCGGTTTCCGTTCTCCCAGACGAGTGTGTTCCGATTTGAGGAAGTAAAGTGGGAGCGGGGTATATGATCTAACCACCATTATATCAGGTTGTTTTACCTCCACTGACCAAATTCTATCACCCAGCCAAATCGATTTTGTTTCATAATTTGCTGAATAGGAATATTCCCAATTACTATACTTCGGTTTAATCTCAATTAAATAATGTTCATCGTCAATAGGTTCCTTATATGATACAATGAATTTATGAAACTGGTTAGGATCAAGAAGTTCAAGACTATCCTCACCTTCCTCTTCCTCACGCAAAAATTGCCTAATGACATACGCAGACCACGCCACCACCAACACCGTGAGGATTTTGGGCACATATCTTGACCATCGCGTGATTGCTTTCGGTTTGGCCACGAGGTTGGTATACGCATCTTCGTTGGGGAGACCAGGGAATTCGTAGCTTACTCGTTGATGTTTGAGTTTGGGGATGTAGGGTTTAAGATCTTTCTTCATGAGGGACTCAAGTCCCAGCGAGGGGTCTATTGGTGCTGGAGCAGAGTTGGAAGTTGTGGGTTTAATGTTGAAGGAGGACATGCTTGCGTCTTGTTTCTGGGTAAGGTTTCCTGAGTCGTTGGTGGGTTCATCAGTAGGTTCATTGGTTGGCTTTTTCGTGGAGTTG
>JAKUCC010000249.1:0-14783 GCA_030563365.1 Hemisphaericaspora xylanilytica | reverse complement strand
TCCCTTGATGACTTTGGCAAAGTACTTCAATTCTGAAGGTAAAATTAATACATCTGGTAAAGAATCCCCAAGCTCGGTTAACCCTAAATATGGCACTTCCAAACAAGACCCACCAATTCCAGTTTCCGTCAACTTATCTCCCAATGCCCCATTCATCAACTCGACCTCTTCTTTGTTTGCCGGTTTTGTCTTCATAGACCCCGGGAAACAAGGATAGTATCGTCTTTGGTCAAATATATGATTTACGATTCGATCAAACCGATTTCTGAAAACCAGCTTCGAATCATCCTCTTTCGAAACATCACGTAAATCTTTAAACACATCAAGATTCGAGCTCCCAATAAGCACTTCATTAACTGAAAAACTTGACGGATTGGGGAAGACTTTGATGTTTTTGGGTAATCCGAATTTCTTCCTATCAAATCCTTCCTGGGGATATGAACAATGCTTAATACAACTATCCTTCAAAGAAGGATACAAAATAACTTGGATCTTATTGTCGATTTTCTTTAATATTGGAGTGATAAAGGTCTTAAATATTTCATCCAAATTTCTTGGTTGTGGCTTATCGGTGGGGATATCGAAATCACCGTCTTGAACAGCTTTATTCGTGAGATCAATGAATGGACCATTCAAAATCACCACATTGGGCATTATCTTAGTATTTATCAAGTCAACTAGGTTACTTAATTTATCGTAATTCAAAGTATGTTGATTCGAAAATGGACCCGATGCAATCAACATCTTTATACCATTATCTCCTTGCATTTCTTGAACTTGTTTTATTTCATCAACAGTCGATACCGGAGACCCTAATTGTGGTAATTCCATGACTTGCTGTGCAATAAATGTCTTCCCGGAAGGGTTTCTTCCCTTTAAGATGACAATTTGTCCGGGGAAGAAAGAATAAGCACCAATCTTGGATATGTCCAATGCAACTCTTTGTCCAATCCCGGAAATTCTGGACGTTTCGAGGTATAATGAAGTACTATTTAATGATAGGTATTCTTTGTCATACAAGGGTGAATCAGGAACAATTCTCCCACAACATAAAATCTCAAATTGAGAACTCATGCATGGATTACCAAATTGAACATCCGATTGTTTGTTTGTTTGTTGATACATCAGGGTGAAATTATCGATTTGGTCATCCAACACATCGGCACTTTCTAATAACTTCATTTGCATAGTACGAAACTTAAACTTGGCTGCGTCGAAATTAGATGCTAGTTTAAATGGTTTCTTACCTTCGGAATCATCTAATGTAGTTTCAATTTCAATCCCAGGATTTAACGATTCTAGCAAGGCGTTTGATTCTTTTCCTGGTTTCGTGGGACTTGAACCAGTGAATGTATTGTTAGCACTTACAAAGTCGGCAGGTGATGACTCGGGGATTTCTGCAAATGTACTCTTGGAATCAGGAGTTGCTTGGTCGACTTTTCTTCTTTTCAAATTTGGGGTTGTTGGGTTTGGTGAATTAATGGCCTTTCTCATTAATGGCTTTCTCACGTTATTCACCACTTGTCTTTTGGTAGCAGATGCCTTGCTTGATATTTTACTCTGCATGAATTCATGGAACTTTTCTAAATTGACCATGTTTATGTCTAAATCTTCTCCAACTTCAGCGACATTGAATGATTCCCATTGAATAAATAGTTCCTCGACTGAAACATTAAATATATCTGATAAAGATTTTAGTTTGCTTAGTTCATCTTCTTTTAATGATGTGGAAGGACCAAATTTGATCGCAACCTGTTCTTTGAATTCGGTCGTTGTTGGCATACTAATTGGATATGGTGTATACTTAAGGTTGACCAGTTGCTTAATGATGGTGATTTTTTTTTGTTTTTACATTCACCACAATTGTAGACGCGTCGCGCAGCGCTGAAAATTCATCACAGTGAAAAATTATTATACAGAGACTTGCCATCCAGATCATCATCAGTTTTCTATTATACTCATATACATAAAGACAAAATCAATCTCCATGCTAAATACTAGCAGCTATAGTACACCGAAAGCAATAGATGCTTTTTTTCCATTATTTTTAAACGCAATTAAAGTATATAAACTCAAAAACAAAAAAAAACTAGAGTAGGATTGAGAGCCTTAAGCTTCAGTAGCTTCTTCTTTAGCTTCTTTAGCTTCTTCCTTAGCAGGTTCAGAAGATTCTTCATTCTTTGGTTGTTCGGATACTTCTGGGGTGGATTCTACTGCCTTGGTTTCTGGGACTTGGTCAAGCTTAGCTTCCCCTTCTTCAGGTTTATTATCTGTTCTTTCTCTCTTACCTTTGAAGTTCTTCTTGAACTTCTTACCCTTATGACTGTCGTTGAAACTGTTACGTCTCTTGGTAACTTCATTAACACCGAAACGCTTGCTACCTTCTCTCATTTCTAGGAAGGTCAAAAGTGACATCTTCTTCAAGAGGTCTTTGTTATCTTTGCCTTCAGCTGAAACGATACCATCAGGGTATGCTAATTCGACATTGTTCAATAAGTGTTCGGTATCTTCTTGAGTCTTTAATTCGACATCAACAATACCCAAAAATTCTTTGGATTGTCTATTCTTGATACGACGGATACAACAGATGAGCTTTTCCTTTGGTAATTCTGGAACGACTTTTTCGTTAAACCAAGATTCTAAACCTTCTTGAGTTAAGTCCTTTGGGAAGCCTTCAATATGAATGGTGTTTCTCTTTCTGATGTTTTTAAGTTCATTGAAATCCCTTAATGGTTCTTTTCTCTTAATCATATCATTGTTGGCAGAGAGTTCCAATTTATCAGACTTTTTCAATGCTTCAATAACCTTTTCTTCAGGACGATATTGCTTCATTCTACCAAAAGTCAAGATGGTTTTTAATTCGACCCAACCGTCATTGGCTTGGTATATTTTCCATAAAAATCTGTCTGTTTGTAAGTTAGAATCAGAGAAATAGAATTCTACTTGCTTGATGACTTTGGCATCGAAGTCTTCTCCTTGGTAAACAAAGTCTGACATTTGTATATGATGGTGGTTGTTTTCCAATGGATTTAAGTGGAGATGTCCCTGGCTTAAATCTATGAAAAATTTCTTTGATATTTTTAAAATTATTTTTTTTAATTCATTTATTCATCGATGGCTTCTCTCTCTTCTCAGTTCTCACTTTACTTCACTCTCTTCTCTCTCTTTCTCGGATCAAAAGAAAAACTAACAGGTAATTATATACAGGATGTAATATCACGTGACCCATAACCTTTTCCATCTACCAAAAACACCCATTCTCGAGGTGTGGGTCTCCCATGATGAGCATCCTTCACCCGTCTAATATATAAAAATGTAAAGTAACTTCGAAAGGTTTTCCTAAAAGATTCTCTGCCACATGATTTATTCGATGTGACTAGTTCGAAACCGTTTGGACAAAATCTGACGACTTCAACTCTGTCACCAGGTGCGGAGGGAAACTAAAACCCTTGGAAATCAATTGACATCTAGATAATTTTTATATACATTTACAGGTTGTAATTTATTGTTAGACTAACCATCAACAAGAAGTAACAGTCACATGGCACAGTCGTTGAAGATTACTTATTTTACAAAGTAAAGATGATAAGAAAATATAGTTAGTTAATCTCTAGAAGAGACAACAAGAACACATTTATTTCTCTATCACCACCACTAATAGTTTTGACTTCCCTATCACTAAATCAGATATCTTCCTCTGCTTTAATAGATTAATATATATATAAATGCTGAATTATGTATTTAAACTGTCCAGGAAGGAAGCCGGCTATTTTTGTGATCAACTTGATTTGAAAGTGATTTCCACTGTATCTAAACACTAACAGAGATCTGAAAAATTCCCCCAACTAACTGACTCTTTCAAATTTCCCTCTCTCCCTCTCTCTCCATCACTAAATCCCCCTCCTTCCTTTCACATGAGGATACCAATTTCACTTCCATTTAAATCCCTAACATCCCAACCTATAAGATCCAACATTATTCGTACCATGTCTTCATACCCACAAGCTACTGAAGCCAGAAAACAAGAATTAACCGAAAACTACCAACGAGTCCTTTCGCAAGTCCAAGCATTAAACCCACAATGCACCCTTGTTGCCGTATCCAAACTAAAACCCTCTTCCGACATTATGGCCCTCTATGAAATCGGAGTCCGTCACTTCGGAGAAAACTATACTCAAGAACTCGCCACCAAAGCGAATGAATTGCCCAAGGATATCAAATGGCATTTTATCGGTGGGTTACAATCGGGTAAAGCTAAGGATTTGGCCAAGAATGTTGAGAGCTTATATGCGGTCGAGACGATTGATGCATTGAAGAAATGTAAGCAATTGGACAATACTCGTGAACGATTGGGTGGGGAGGTTGTTAATGTATACCTTCAAGTGAATACCTCTGGCGAAGATCAAAAATCGGGATATAATGCTACTCAATTGGATGATATTGAAGAGACGGTAAAATATTTGGTATCTGATGAATGCAAGAAGTTGAATCTTTTGGGATTGATGACCATTGGGTCCGTGTTGGAATCGACTTCGGCCAATGGTGAAAATCAAGATTTTGCAAAGTTGGCAGAAATCAAAAAGGTGCTTGATGAAAAGTATAATTTGAATCTTGAGTTGAGTATGGGTATGAGTAATGATTTTGAACAAGCTATTAAACAAGGAAGTACTAGTGTAAGAGTGGGTAGTTCTATCTTTGGAGCCAGACCTCCAAGAAATGCATAAAATAAGAGAAGAAAAGCAAGCTTGTATTTAGTTATTACATACATATATAGACAAAAGCTGCCGTGCTGCAATTGCAATTAAACAAGAATGTAACGAAATACTAAGATGGTTAGCAAAAGCGTTCCAGAACAAAAACAACCCTCTAATTAGTCCTTGCGCTTAGTCTGGACTTTTTTCTTAAGAACATTCTTGGCCTTCTTGAACTTATCAGATAATGATCCCAGGCTCAGCACACTCCCGTCTTCTTTCTCTGAATTGGGGGTGGTGTTACCGGATACGTCCACATGCGAGTTATTATCAATGGTACTGTATTGCACCTTTCCCTCGGGATTCTTGCTAGTGACAATTTCATCTTCATCGTCCATTACTTCTTTCAAAGCTTTCTCATCATCAATAACTTCATTCAAAGGTTCTTCGTCATCTATCACTTCATTCAAAGCTTCCTTATCATCCACAATTTCTTCCTCGGGTTCTTCGGTTGCTTCTCTAACCACTTGTTTGGACAATTTAATCTCAATACCGGCTTCTTCACTCAACGGCTTCTCAGAACGGAGTACAGGATTAGTTTCACCAACTTTAGAAGATGTAACAAATGATTTTGCTTTAGATTCAACAACCTCTGGCTGTTCAATGTCACTTGAGAATAAATAACTCAACGTTTCAGTAGGGGTTATTTTTTCCCAATCACCGTCATAATGGACAGGAGTATGGGGCTTGACATTGGCCGTGTAATAGTCATGTCTTAATTTAATATCATTATCGATGAAATCATTCTCCCATTCAACACTACTCTTGAACAATTCAGAATATTGTTTTAAGATATAGGAAACAATCAAAAACACGTGTTCAGAAATGAACATCAAAAGCACAAATTCAGTTGCTGAAGAAATGTTGACACTGGCTTTATCCAATGCGAATTGTCCCAATGTTTTTGGAGGGGCAGTGCCATGACGATAGAAGGCAATCACAATTGGTGACATAATCGATGCGATCCAAGTTAACAAAAACAAGGCACGGTCCCAAGGATGAATCGAATCAACTCTAGTTGGGATTGGAGGTTTAAAATATTTCCCTTTTAATTTCAAATGATCCAACTTGAATGTAAGCAAATTGAACCCAATACAAACTAAGGGTGCTAGTGGCCAAACTGGCCCAAACATGATAAGATAACCATATTGGATAACAACTCCTCTGAAATCGGTATGGACATTATATTCGCTCTTAGTCAATGATGTTTTGATATTGGTCAACCAGATCGTATCACATGAATTATCACTGGGTTTGGCTTGCTTATCCTTGTTCAAAATAACTTGTTGAACCCTTTCTAATACCAAAGGTAAGGCATACTTCAACCCAAGTTGGACAATTTGATTGGTAACGATAAAGTAGAAAAATTGGGCGTTTAATCTATTTTGATTCATTTGGAAATCTTCTTGTGCTTTGACCTTAATTAAATAATGGTAATAAAATGAGTTTGGGTTGACATAAGTGCTAATGGTAGATTTAATCTCGCTCAAATGAGGTTTGACTAAATGAGCAAATGGAAGATATAAGAATGAAGTAATTATCAATGGGACATAACTGGTCAAGAAATCCCAAACAAAATTCTTGATAATCATAGACCCACGACGAGAATAGGCATTCTTATGACCTTCCCATTTCACCATGGCGCATCCAACGGCATTGTAAACAAATGTAATAATAGGAACAAATCCAACAATTAAAATGGTAGGTAATAGGACCAATAAAGATTTTCCCGGTCCGTCATAGATATCAGTCAAGAAGATTTCCAAGCAGAAACATCCAAGTTGATAACTAACCAAGATGGCGACAAACGCAGCACCGATTGGAATGAATGCCAACTGTTTGACAAATCTTGTCCATTCGCCATTGTCTTTGTGGAAATAGCTTGTCTTTGCTTCAGGTTTTTCATTTATTTCATTCAATTGAGAGTTGTGTTCTTCAACCAAATGACAATTCTGAACTTGCCAATAGTTAACCAAATATTTTTCTCTTCTATTCCAGAAGAATACAAATAAAGTCCCCCAGATCAAATTGATAAATGTATAAGTTAACAGATACGATGCCTTTCGAATGTAAGAAACTAAACCAACAACAGAGATACCCAATAACCATGTGGTGTAATACTTGAGAAACTCGAAATAAAGGGCAATCTGGATTCCATAGATATTCTTAATCCTGTTGGTGGATAGAGTCTTCTCAAAGATATTCAAGTGAGTTTCGTCTATGAGGATTGAATCATCAAAACTATTCTTAACAGGAACAATACTCTTGACAAAACTCCAATTACCTACATTCGGGGTAATACCACAGCCACCTGCACATTCAGGAGATACCAAATATTGATGGATGATTCGTAATCTTGAGCCAATGCTATCATCAGTGGAGGTGACGCCAAACTCATAATTTTTGATTAAATCCTTTTCTCTTTGTTCCTCATATTTGAACGATAATAACTTGATAAACACGAGCAATTGGGTACTATCGCCAGGTCTAACTTGTGCCGGGAATCCCTTGTTGTATAAATGATCGAGTAATTTGGTTAAATTTTCTCGTTGAATGGGAGTAGGAGACGCATGGGAGTAGTCAATTGCTATGTAATAATCTGGCAGCAATTCTCGAAGTGATTGAATCATTGTTGGTCTTCTTCAATGATTTAATAACGTGTTAATAGACGAAAGATGTGACCTTGGTAGAGAGACAAATCCAATATGGAAAAAAAAAAGAACCAAAAGTGTGAAGGATGAAATTAACAATCAAGGTTGATTTAAATAGAGTTTATATTTCAACTGTTTGTCAATAGACAAAACACCACACTAACAATAGATTGATTCACAATGTAAATGAAAGCGAGGTATACACTGCAATGGGGGGTAATATTTTGGGTTGTATTATCGGATATAAAGCAATTGCGTCTTTGCTTCTTAATCGAGTAATCAATTAGAAGTAGTACGTCGGTTGTTTCATTTTTCATTTTATTAAACCCTTCTTTTGGCATTGTATTGTATTCGGTTCATTGGTTTTTACCACTGAACTTAGGATTGCTTACCATTTTTAAAGCAATGCAAATCTCATTGCTTTAGCAAAAAAGTTGTATTAATTAAACTGTGGGTTAGTGAACATCATGCATCTGCAACATTAATGAGATGTCTATAATGTTTTACAAGTATGCGGATGATTTTCATTTGTTTTGTCCATTTTGACACGTTGTCAACCAATAGACAATGCAACCAACTCCTCTAGATCGTTGCTAATATGTTACCCAGATTATTTATCATTCAACAACAGTTTACAGTTCCACTCACTGCAGGATTTCTCGGGAGAGCCTAAATAATTAGATTGTTTTTGTTGGAACAACGAAGCGCCCTGTAGATATTAAGGTTAAGTTTATAAACAGAATAGTTTAATTTTGTAATCTTAATATACCATTTTGTTGGAATATGACTAATCAACTTAAAAAGATGCACTGTGATAATTTAATCCGAGGATTTCTAAATGAACACAATTCTATATATCAAGTCTCGAACATAATTAGTATGGGTAACGTTAAGAAATGTGAACCGCCTACTCATTGAAAGTCTAATAACTGGAAAGTTTAAACCTGTTTGTAAGTAATTCGTAGACGTTGTCCTTATCGCTCTCTAATCAATCAAAATTATTGGTTTAGAATATTATTGCATTTCCTCACCGTAGAAGGTGTTTTCAGGCAAAGATCTGCCATTTTTTGCACCCAACGGGACTATAAGTACAGTAGAGGGTCCCTGTGTTTTAGAAAAGAAAACCAATAATCTTAGATCGGACACATCCAAGGGTAGATAGTATAACTATCAAAGTTATTTGAATAGTACGTAAGGCGGATAACTATGAATCACCGTATAAAACTAATTATGGTGGTTGGTGTATATGTAACGAGATTGTTGGTGAAAATTATCAGTTGGTCTTTTGTGTCACATGGTTGTGTTATTGAGGAGGTGAATTTTTTTGTTGCCTAATATAAAGTGTGGAGTGCGAAATTTTGGAGTTCCAGAATTTTCGCAGAGCTCTGCGTATATTACTGTATGACCTCTGCAAAATTATCACTAGGGATGTCTCAGTCCTCGCTGGATTGAAGAAAAATATTTCATTATATAATCGATTAAGTGTATATAGTTAGAGAGGAGGCGTGGAAGAATATATAAGTTGGACCTCTTAAGTTTACGTTCACCAGGTTGTGGAAAGTTCCGAAGTTGATACATTCTACAATTATACTTTACTATCCTATCATTTGGTATTATTTTCTACTCTTCAGCTTCGGCAGTTCGTTTATATCCACGATATTTGTCTGTCTTAATCTCGCTAATAATGATTCCAACCATTGATGGTTAAACTTCAAATGTAATGAATAGTTCTTCTTTTCCCTTGGAGCAGGTACCAACGGCAATGTCAAGATTTTAATGATAAATTGTCGATTTAGATAACGCTAATATTTTTCTCTTCTTAAGGCTTTTTCTTCACCAGTAACACTCGATAACAAATTCTTTCCTGTCTTCACATGTTTCAATTTCATAACACCTTCATCAAAAAATGAGCATTAATCCCCGTATCTGAAGTAAGTTCTCGAACAGAAATCAATTTTTTGGATGTATATTTTCCAAAACACCGACATTTTGAATCTTCACTTTGTGCTCTTTTTATATTCAAACAAGAATTCTCATTCTATAGCCATAATCGGAGTATTGTAGGCGTCGAAGAATAATGGCCACTCAAGCCATCACCAACTTTGTCTAACCTATCAGCTAGTAGATTTCCTTCCAATTTCAACGTATTGTATGCTTTGACGATCTCGTCAATTATTAGCAACCTGACCGTTAATTTTAATTGTCATTTTCACTCCATACGATGATAATAAAAACCGACAGCAACAAAATCGTAAGGGTCAAAATAATTTCTATTTGATAAAAACTCTTTTGACTTCTAATCTAAAGACCAGAAAGAAATTTCTCCTGCACTTGCTTTGCCCGCGTATGTTAATTTGCTGTTGTCTATTTTCTAAGAGTAGAAAATAATACCAAATGATAGGATAGTAAAGTATGATTGTAGAATATATCAACTTCGGAACTTTTCCATTCATCTGGTGAATGTAAAACCTTTTAGGTCCAACTTATATATTCTTCCACGCCTCCTCTCTAACTATATACACTTAATCGATTATATAATGAAATATTTTTCTTCAACCCAGCGAGGACTGAGACATCCCTAGTGAAAATTTTGCAGAGGCCATACAGTAATATACGCAGAGCTCTGCGAAAATTCTGGAACTCCAAAATTTCGCACTCCACACTTTATATTAGGCAACATTTTTTTTTGGTTTGCAGCATCTCACATGCAAACTCCTCCTTCCCACCACATTTTCACAGTTGCATTTTTATCTTTGGTTTGATGTAATTGCAAAGTATATATACTCCACATAAGTAAACAGGTAACATTCAGTTATTACCCTACTACTGTAATTATAAAGTACAATACCACTTTGTAGTAACCATTCGGTTTATTTAAAATGTTTATACTCGTGATTTTGATAAGGGATGTAGATCTATCTAATAATACAAACTGTGTGTTGAAACCAAAATTAATACAAGTCTAATTCCCCATAATAAACTCATAGCCGTCTAGTTAAATCTATTTGTTTCTATACTCCAGTTTATAATAAAATTTGTTGTTTTGTTTGGTATGGAATTTGCATAGTTCAGGGCGTGACCTGTATAAAACTATGTCATGCAATTTTTTGTGTAGTTGGTTATATACAGGAACACTCAACCATATAAATAACACACCATTTGCCCCTTGTTAAAATATGAACTTGTCGTTTCTTGTCTTTCTTCTTTCAATCAACACAACCACATCAATAATGACTACTTTTATTGAAATACTAACAATACAACCATGTTGTTTCTTCTAGACCAGAGTATCCTAACAAAGTGACTAAGGCAATCCTTTATTTCCCATGTCCCCTTCCCTCCCCCAGAATAAGAGAAAACCCTCCCAGGCGTTCCCTATAAATATGATACAGTATATACAGCGATTAGATTGAGAGCTGCGCGAGAACTTCCCACTAGATGACTTCACTACAAGTAGAGATTATAATAAGCGATGTCCTATATATATATATTTGATTTGATTTGATTTGATTTTGGTATTGCGTTTCCACTTTTAGTAAAGTATAATCCCATCCACTTCCAGATGAACCGATCCCCACCTTGGACTTGTAACTAGAGTACTCACGACGTATTTTTTAGTGACTTTCAACACAACCGCCACCATCACCACTCACTAACAACAACCTCATATAATATTCCTTCTTGACTAGGTAGGTATTTTTTTTAATCCCTTCAGAAGTTTTAATTCGAATCCTCCTTTGCTAGTTATAGAAGCTCACGAATTTTTTGAACCAACCTTTTTTATTTCCACGGTATTTTTTTTTCACTTCGAATGTTTCCTAACCGCAGAGAAGAATGAACCGACTAAGAGTAATGATATAATCCCGAGATTCCTTATATTCATTTCCCATCCAGATGTTTTTTGTTTTGGTTTTTTTTGATTTTTTTTGGTAGAATGAAATTGCTGTCCTATAAAGTTTGAATTGACTCCAAGAACACAATTTGGTTGTATCTTTTTTTAGATTTTTTTTTGATTTCTTCTTCAGATGATGACCTACCCCACAACCACCCCAGATTTCCTACACAGTAATGCAACTACTATTGATATAATCCCACCCATTTCAGTATCCTCATAAGTATAAAAAGATAGAATAAGAAAAAAAATGAATTTAAAAAAATATGATAGAGGTTTATTTTATAAGCTGAATTTTAGTTTTAAACACCCCCGTTTTCCTCGTATCTTTTGTCACAGTTTAGTGGGTAAGTATGTTTTTGTTTTTAACCTGAATTTTTTTTTGATTTTATAGATTGAGAAGATTGTTGAAAAAGAGCAAATTATGGTTGAAGAAAATGCCGAAAGTCACTTAGCTCTGGTCTAGGATTTACTAACGTGATTGTATAGTAGGTTAGTTTTTCATAGTTATTTGTTTTGTATTTAAATCAATGTTAATTATAATATTTATATGCTATATCATCAATAGACTTAATTTAGTTAATTGTTTCTTTCTTTACCAGCCAACATAATCTCTTCCAACTGGTCTGAACACTCTGATTCTTCCACCCTTGAATTCACCAAGCTTAAAAGATTCCTTCTTTGGTTGTCCAGATCCATCTGCTTCTATAACCTTGAGCTTTTCCTTCTTGGGATCATAGTCATAAATAACTGCAGCATAGGGAGTCGAAGTACCAACCGTCACTGGCTTACTACCAACAATACCCTTGTGAACATTGAATTTCCCATTCTTAATCCAAAGAATATCCCCGAGTCTAATCTCATCAACTTTATTCACATTGGTATTATTAATATTCTTGTAAATAGTAACCCCATAACCTTTATTTCCAATTGCAGGAACAATCACATGTCCCAATTTCAATTCTTCAAATATATGTTCAACAATGCTACCATCAATTCTGGTTCCACTACCAATTAACTTCTCGGCATGACTGACAATCAAAGACCCAAGTTGTTTATGATACCGATCAAGCAAATCTTTACGAACAATGGGGATCGCTTTCACAAAACATCTAGCAACCTTAACCAGACTTCTAGGATCCTGATTCTCAAATTCTAATTCAATAACTAATTGGGATAAGTCGTAAAATAAAATATAATAATCACGATACTCAATTATTCTACCTCCACGTTTCTCAATTTGATGCTCGTCAACTTCATAAATAAAGTCAACTCCAATTCTAGATACCAAAGAATCAGGTAATTCACGATTTAACCACCATAATTTAGTGCTAGAGTTGAGATTATTCATTTCCAATTGGAATTCTTCAAATGCAGAACTAGCTTGAGTGTGATCACCAACTAGAGATTTGGAACGTGAAAGTGTCGAGTCAATCGAGGTTCTGGCTCCCGATATTCCCATCGCCGGTGAGGTTGAAAAGTGTTCAAGATCAGTAGAAGCTCTTTTTGGTGGTAGCCCCATTGGAATTGGTGGTGGAGCGAAAGTTGGCGAAGTAGGCATGGGTGCAGGAACTGATTTTGGGGAAGTTGGAACAGGAGGTGGAACCGTTGGTGATGTTGGGACAGGAGGTGGAACTGTTGTTGGGGAAGTTGGAATAGGTGGAGGTGGTGGCGGTGGAAGCTTGGTAGTGGCTTGAGCTTCGGTTGGTTCTTCATCGACCAGCTCATTTGATTCCAGTTCATCTTCGTTCACAGCTCCACCAGGAACGGGTGGCATATTACCAGGAATTGGAGGAGGCATCAGCGGCTGAGAACCGGGAATGGGAACACCAGCATCTGCCGGAGGAGGCGGTGGGGGTGGTGCAAATGCTGGCATACCTGGCGCTGGGGTAGATTCTCCTTGTGTTTGAGAAATTGGGACCGATGGAATTGAAGGTGGGGCAGGGGCTGGAACTTCGCTTGTAACAACCAGGGAAGTATCCTCATCGGGCACGTCAAAGCTCTCGTCTTGGTCTCCAACATCGGTACTTTCTTCAGCCTTCACTGCCACAACAGGAATGTTGACTTCGGCTGGTTTAGTAGTTATATCAGATAAATCTTCGTCGGCTTCATATCCCGCTCCTTCCACTTCGAGTGAAGCATGCTTATGCAATTTCAAAGGCTTGTTTCTTTGTTTATCTTCTTCATGGCCACTATCAGAGACAGCATCATACTTTTGAGGACTCTCAGTCTCAATGTCACGGTTGGTTATTAGCTCGTTAACATCGCTATCAGATGGTTCATCATCTTCCACCATGGAGGAACCTTCTGGAACGAGTTGTGTTGCTTGGGGAGATGATAGCAACTGACCTGGTACCTTGGAAATTGGCACTTCGCTCTCTGGCTCTTGGATTATTGGTTCTGCTTTGCTCTCTCTCTTCTTTGGTTTGGATGTAGTGGTCTCAGCACCAGGCGCTCCAAAAGGGAGTGGCATTCCCATCATCCCAAACATATTTCGACCACCAGATATTTTTGCCATTCTCTCAATTAATTTTCTTCTCTTTGTCTCTTCGTCATCGTCATCTCCTTCATCTTCTTCTTCGTCTTCATGTGAGTCGGCTCTAATCTCGTCACCTTCTTCGAGAGCTTCATTTTCACCTTCCTTAGTTTCCTGTTCTTCTCTGATTAATTCTTCGGAGACTCTTGCCCCTTGCGAAATACTATGGGCAAACGATTGGCGACGCTGATCTGATTCTGCTTCGGTTGATGCTTCAAAGTCACCAATACCATGCCTTGATACTCCGCTAGCGACTGCCTCATCTTCGCCACCTTCACTAGCTTTCTGTTCTCTCAATTGCTTCATCCGTTCTCTCTCTTCAGCTTGCTTTCTCTTCTTTTCTTCTTTAGCTCTAGCTGCTGCAGCTTCACGTTCGGCTTCTTCTTGTTGCTGCTTTTGTATCAAAGCAATTCTCTCTTTCAAGGTTAACTGGGGGCCTTCCTCTTCTTGTTTTTCTGGTTCGCTACTTCTTACTATATCATCAGCATGTTTAACATCATGGATTGAATGTGTAACCAAATTGGATTCATCTCTAGGCTGGATCTTTGGAATGTAATGAGAAGTGCTAGCTGCAACAAATTGTTTCTTAATACTATATGGATCTGCTTGCTTATGAGGAAATTGTTGTGGCATTGGTACTTTGAATGTACCTGCGTCCCCCGATTTTTTGGCGATTAGTGATGGCTTTCGTTGGATTGGTTCTTCTTCTTGCTGCTCTTCCTCTTCCTTATCGAGTTGTACTGTCTTTTCTTCAATGGGAGTTTGTTGTTGTACTGGAGTTGATTCTTTGGGGGTACCTTCAGAGCGCTTAATTGGTCGATTCAAGGTAGGAACTACCGGAACAGGAATAATCTCCACGAAACTTTTGGGGAAAATTCCACTCTTGTTGTCATACTCACCAGCATACCATTCATCATTCTCAATGGTAGTAACAGTAATGATTTGATCAACAG
>JAKUCC010000248.1:0-14800 GCA_030563365.1 Hemisphaericaspora xylanilytica | reverse complement strand
TCGTCATTATGAAAGTATTCGATACTCGTGGTAATGCTAATAACCTTGTGGTCTCCAGTACAAGAGTACGGCACAATTATCTCTTTTATCTCTTTAGGATCAAGAGCATCAATGCTCATTTCAGAATCTGCGATTTTCAATCCCTCTGTCGACGAGTTTAGGCTCACCTTTAAATCATTTATTCTGTTATCACCATTTATGATTTTCAATAAAACGTCCGACTTTCCCAAATTAACAACGTTTGAACAAGAACATAGCACTCGAAATTTATCAAGACTAGGAAATACTAGCATTGTACCCTGAGAGTGGTTCAAGGTGTCCTGGAAATCCTTATTGATTGTAGTATTGGGCCCGATAACCGAGTTGAACGAAACGTCGTTAACGTCTTCTGTTGTGCCATAACTGCGAACAAAGCTCAACTTGGCGTTAACAGCTATGGATAATCTCTTTGTTGAAAATGACCCTGCTATGTAACTATTAGTGAACAATTTGATAACGTGATTTGTTTGAGACGATAGTTCAACATCTTCTTGGATCAAGACAAGTTCCCGACCGCGTTCGTCTACCATCATCAACTGAATGTCATGAAATTCGAATGGAATTCCGAATTTATTTTCTAATCTTAGGTTTACAAAATACCGGTCAGTAGTCGTTGAGTCATCTGCGTTGAAATATCGCAGTATGTCCGATTTGAATAGTTCATCAAGAGAGCATTCAATCCTTTCATTCAGATTCAAAGAATAATGGTTAATCTTTTCAAATAATTTCTGTACCTGCTGCTTAGATTTAATCAATTCGTACGAGTTTATGCCACCTTGTCCTTTGATAAGACAGGAAAATAATTTCAAGCATGTAGTTAACACTTCATCAGAATCAACATCGTCTATCTTTTCAAGACAATCAATATAGATTTCCAACATAATTCCTCCCAAGAAGTTCCACCCATTTGTAATGAAAAAATCGTACGAGTCTCTTAGTATCTCCAAACATTGTTTATAATTATGCTTTTCGTAGTTAATAATAACAAGATCCATTGAAAGTATATCGATTGATTTAGACCGTTCACAGGTTAATAAATCCTGGATGACCTCCTCCGTTAACGATTCATACTTGTCGAAGAATGCCGATTTCAGTGCTAAAGATTCTATCAAGCCATTGTGAGATAATTTCGCATTCTTTGGTTTCTCTGATTCCTCCTCGTCTAATGACACTTCCTCTAAGGCTCTCTCAATCCCTCGAATATAGTAGTTTTTGTCTTGTGCCAATTCAACCAAGAGAGACCTTTGAAGAAGCCTCAATTCTGTCCTAAATTCTAATAAAGGCCGGATCTGCGATTGACTTTCTTCAACATTTGAGTTTGTAAGTTGTTTTACAAGGGGAAGGTTTAAATAAAACTCAATGACAGAATATTCAAACTCTCGTAAATCATCATTTGGAAATGTTCTAGAAAGATCGTTAAGTAGGATAGAAAGTTGACGGAAGATCTTTGACATGTAAATTGCGGAAATTGAATTTGAACTGCTTGAATTTGCCATCGCTTGTAATAGTATAGATTTGTTAATAAATATCAAACACATTAGTTGGAATAAGTTTATATGTTTCTTTTGAATCAAACTGATCTCTAGTTTTGAGGGATCAAATGCTTGTTCAAAATCATATGAGCTGAACGACATTGGAAAATCGATATTGAAATCAAAGTAAGCCGAATGAAGCTTAACTAATGGGGCCAACTCTTGAAACAAGCTATCATACACTTCGAGTGAATCCTGATTTAATCGCATGTCATTTAGCAAATCACCTAGGCATAACATCAGCATAAACTTCTCAATTGTATGGTGTTTATGCTCCCTTATGGTTTGGTTAAACGTTTCATATCGTGTAATAAATGAGGATATAAGTAAGATCTTTATTTCAGAAACGAGGCTGTTATAACACTCTGTTTTCTTCGAGGGGGAATCACTTTCGATGAATTTATAACACCTTTCTCCATCATAAACTGGGACCTTTCCTGGCAATATAGTCTTTAACTCCTTTCCATCATCTCCAAAATCGTTCTTCAACTTGTCAAAACGAGAAACCTTGATGAAGCTTGCATGTTTGCCTTTGTCATCGTGTGGAACATAAAATATAATCATCCATGAACTTCTCGATTTAAATACAAGTTGTTTGAGCCATTCTCGAATCAATGGTCTAACTTGACTTCTATATTTGTCGACACTTTCAATTTTGATAAACATCAAACGGGTGTACACGTCATCAGATTCTAGAGTATCTTGTTTCTTCGGTACTTCTTCCACGAGTGATATGGGTAATAATGGAATTGATTTCAAAGGCTGTGATAGATCAAATCTCAAATGTAGGTTTGTCAAGGGAAATTTGCGTTCAAGGTCATCCTTGATTAGTGGATAGATATTAAATGGATCATAGTATCCAATCTTAACTGGATTTCTTGCTATCAATTCCTCCCTCTCCATCTCGTGTTCTTGATTGTCAAGTAGATTGGATGTTTGAATCACAACTAAAAAAAATACTAATCAAAGAGTTTCTTTCAAGTTTAGCAACTCCGATAATCACCCAAATCTTTAGAAATAACAAAACAACCACCAAACGCCTGTTAACAAACAGACAGGTAGTCACAAATGCAAAAAAGAATGCGCAAACCCGGAATCGAACCGGGGGCCCAACGATGGCAACGTTGGATTTTACCACTAAACCATTTGCGCAATGAAAATGCTCCGCGACGGGGAATTGAACCCCGGTCTACCATGCGACAAACGGTAATTCTAGCCACTAAACTATCACGGACTTTTGTTGATGAAGAAGTGTGGATTTTATATGAGATGATTTTAGATTTTCCAGAAAACGTGATTTTCACGTTACTTTCACATGATTTCCACGTGCATGGAAAGAATAGGCTCTTCTCTTCCTTATTCAACTACCCTAAACCAAAAATTCACAGGACATGGATACTCGCGTTGCAAAAGCTATCAAGGACTTAGCAAATGACATTTTCCCACCTGCTCGGTCTTCTGTCAGTCATTCTAATCTTACAAATATTACAGGTTAAAGGGTGGTCAGAATTCTTGACATGTTGAAGAGGTGCTGACGGCATTTTCATTAGGGCAAGAAGAGATGCTTGTGAAAATAGATAAAAAGCGAAACCGTTAATCTTAAACCAGTATAAAACGATCAAATTATGTTGTTAATGCTATCGCACATTTGAATGGGCACCTTGTCCGATTGAGAAGGAGGTGCGTGCAACGTTTCCACCAAAGAAATCCAAATGATTAAAATCCCAAAGGGAGACATAGATTCCGGCTGTTGTACTCAGCCTAATCACAAAAATTGTTCTTATTGAACATACGGAGAAAATTTTGTCCAAGAAGAAGTTTTATGGCAGTATGACAGGTGTTGGGGCAACAAAATCCAGAAATACGTGGGAGGGATCCCGAATAGAAGAATGCTAGACCCCAGGAAGTAGTGGAATCAACTGAGGAAAGTCTTAGACAATATCTCAGTTGTTTATATGAATTAAGTAGCAAGTTGTTTAGAAACTGTGGTTTTCATGAGCTAAAACTGGGTGCGAAAAGACTAGGGTCATTGACTTAGATCAGACATGAATACTTATTATTCACGCGACATGCATACTTAACTAAATCTCTTTTTATATATTGTTTTGTAACTGAATTATGGAATTGGGTTGTGTCTAATGTTCTCGGTGATTCCTTCACGCTTAATGAATCAAGTGGGCTAGTCTTGATTATATTTATTGTTTGGTTTTTGTCAATTTCTTCAGAAAAAAAATGACTGCAAATATTTTGCAACATTTTCCTTTTAAACAACCTTCTTCTCATCAATTCCGAAGGAGCGCTAAATCATCATACCTACTATCATTGAGTATTGTGGTTGGTGCTTATTTTGCATCCAGAAATATTTTCAAGCTTTCCATCAAAGGAAATTAATCTATCGTTCAAGGTAATTTTTAATGGTAATGATGATGGCTTGTGTCAGAAGCTGATGCCAAATTTCATTGATAAATCTTTTGTGTAATGACAATCGTTTTAGATTGACTAAATGGATTTTGCCAAGGTAGTTGATCTTAAAGAAGAATACAAGTTTGAAAATTAGCCATTCAGTATCAACAATTGTTGTAATAGTTCGTCTACAAGACGAAATAACCAAAGTGAAAAAATGACTAGATTGTATATTAGTCTATAAATATAAGATGCATAAATACCAGAGTGACAATCCCTAGAACCAAGGGAGTTTATCATTTCCTTCCCAAAATACGTGACCCTGTTTTAATTGAGTGTCTTCAACCTTATCATGCATTAAAATAGCCGAGCGTGAACTATTCTCGAGTCCATGCTTTGCATTCCATTCCTTAATCAACAACGACTTGACACTCTCACAAACTTCCGATTCCCAAAGAACAATCTTTGTGGTAGTTTGCCCAAGAATTGAATGACTCACAAGGTAATTCTTGAATAATTTCAACAATTTCGTTGTGGTGCCAACTTTATCTTCTTCAAACAGAACAATCTTCAAGATTGTTGCGTAATTTTCCTTCAAGGAAGACCAGTCAATCGTCCATACTATGAATCCAGAAAGTTCCCCATTGTCATTAAATAATTTCAAACCAAACTTCTTTGGTTGACAATGGTCCAATTTATACGTAATTGAATCATATGACTCATTATAGAAATCAATAGATTGAGATGCTGGGCTATCCTCTTGGAATAACTTATAGGAAATGTATTTTGATCTTAAATGGAACCAATCGACAATATCAGCTGTTGGCACAACTGCTACTCTTGTGTTATGGTCTTGCTCAACCTTTGCAATTATTTCATTCTTAAACTGCTCCGCAAACGAGTTCATCAATGGTGCAAACTGATGGAAATCCACAAGCTCATACTTGGCTTCCTTGACGCCGGCTTCCAACTTTGCATTTTCCAATGGGATATTCATTAAATCTACTCCATGAGACATGAACCCATTTTTGGCGTAGTATTCACCAATTTCCGAATATAAAAAGGTGAAGCCCTCGGATCCAAGTAAATCACGTTTTGCTATTTCAACTAATTTATCAACCATTATTCTGGCATATCCTTTCCCACGGTGTTCAGGATATGTGAAAACACCACCAATGCAACCACTTAAAACGTCCTTTACGACGACTTTTCCATTTTCATAGACGACTTTCCATGCCTTACGGATCAAAAATTCAATAGAACACAATGGCGTGGAGTCATCAACCTTCTTCAACATAAAAACTAACAACCTGTTAACATCCGAAGAAGTAATTTTTGATTTCCCCAAGACATGTTCACGCAAAACGTAATCCTCAGTGGATAATCTTCCTTTCCAAGCCTCGGAATTTTGTCTTCTTGTAAACTCAATAACTTCTCTGTCCGTTAAATGGACTAATTCAAATTCATTTGTGTTTATAACTGAGGAAGGCATGCTCTCTTGTATAGTAGTAACTCTTGATTCTAATCAATAAAAATGAGATGCGGATTTATATAAATTTTTTATATGCAAGTGATTCCGGATATTGGGGATTTGATGCCGTGCGGTATCCGCGATAAGTAAGTAACGATGACTAATATCTACTGATGAAGAATACTAGCAAAAAAAAAGCACTACAAAGCAGACTGCTTGCTATTTATAGTAATAACACTAGATGGAGATAGCGGGAACATGATTTTGGTGGGTTGCGTTTTTGCTATCTGTAAAATATGATAGTGGGATGCCGTTGTTGATTGCGGAGTCACTAAAATTCAAAAGATAATGGCAGTCTCTTAAGTTCGCTAACGTCAAGTAACAGCGTTGAATTGGCTACTAACGTTAATTAAGTCCGATCGCTTATAAATCCCAATAGGGAAAAATTAGGCGCCTACCCAAATTTAGTAATTGAAGCGTGTTTCATTTCATCTATATTTGCCTGTCCCCACTTTGTTAGCGATGGCATATTTTGACATGGCTCCAAGGAGGGGGGTGGGGAGCCTTATAGTTTTGATCTATTTACGGTCACTCGCCATCGTATCCAAGCTTGGCTAGTATAAACACTAACCAACTACACAAGCTTGGCTGAAACTAACCACTAATTGAAAATGGTGAAATACGCGACATTGTTAGGGAACAAATTTTAGGGAGACATAATTCCAAAATGAAATGTCACGGATGGGGGAGATGTTAGACAAGAAGACGAAAGTCTTTGAAGAAAAGATGCGATATTTGATGCTTATTGGGCCAGAACTCGTAGAGACGGGATGAGACAAGCCACGTCAAGGTGTATGCGATAGTTTAAGATAAAGGTGAAGAAATTCCTTCTGATGCTGTGGCTATTGAAGACGGAAATGAGCAAGACGTTCCTGAGTGGACCGCTGATAATACTGACTAAAAGATGTATTAATCTCTGACAGACGATGAATATGAAAAAAATTCTATTGTGAGGCCTAGTAGGAGACAAATTTACAGAGTCTTTCGTTTCGTATTTATTCGATACTCAAGCCCAGGCTAATTGGATTGTACCTCAATTATCGAAGTACTTTTCTGGACATACGTTACATGAATGAGAGACTAGTTCTTGCTCTTACACCTTCTAATTAATCCCGTAAAATAGACTATATAACTGAGATTTATCTCATGTATCCGTTTGATCTGAGTTCAGTTGTTTCATATTAGAGAACCTTGAAATGTTAACTATCGGAGAACCGACCCTACGTCAAATTGAAGAAAGGTTTCCCAAGACTATTTGATACTTGACCTAAATCACCAAAAGAAAGGTAGTTCAAATACCAGATTGTTACGACTAATGAAATCCCGATATTAGTGCCTTATTTTGCTAAGCCTGAAGCGAGGAAGGTTATTGAAGAATTTGTGAATGAGGGCTCAACCATACATTAGGAGGGACCTCTATAAGTATACCTGATTTCAAATTGATTTCTCTCTTCAGGGCTTGGTGGGTTAGTAGTGTTCCTCTTGATCATTTCTCTAAACAAAAGGAACAGTTGGTTGGTTTAAGTCACATATTTTGTTCTCCAGAAACGAAAAAACCGACATTTAACCAAAGTACACGACTGCAGTCTGTCAGTGAATTTTTTCAGTGATATCTGACATTAATATTGGACACACCGTGATGAAAGACTATTTGCTTCTATATTAATATCATCGAGTTATACATAATGGAATTACTTCCAGAAGGACAGAGGAACACTGCTACAGAAGTGACATGGGAGGATCAACAAAAAATTAACAAGTTTTCTACTATAATTTCCAAAAAGGATGAACAGCAAGCGATATTAGACCAATTAAAGACCGAAAAGGAGTATCTTGACGATTTAGCCTTAGAAATCGAATTATTAGATGAAGATGAGAAGATTCAATATAAAATTGGGGAAGCATTCATATTTATAAAGGTAAGTAAAGCAATTGAGAAGATTGAAGAGGATAACGAAAAATTGCTGGCCAAAATCAACGAATCTTGTGATTTGATTGATAGATTTGATGAACAATTGGATGAGTTAAAGAAACAATTGTATGCTAAATTCGGCAATAATATCAACCTAGAACGATAAATCTAGCTAAAAAGGTGTATATATAAAAAAATTGTATAATAATGAAAACTAATAGAGATCTTAGAATGTAAAACCAAGTTCCTCGAGAATATTGTCCGGCAACAATACTGTATCCAACACACCAGCTTCGACCAACTCATCATACGATCTGGCAAACTTCCCACTTTTGACTCTGTATCCAATATACGCCTCCTTAATCTTCTTCATATTCCCTCTAACTGAAGTTTGTTGTTTATTCCATTCATGGGGCATCAATCCATCTCCACCAGCTTTCACAATCTGATCAATAAATTCATTACAATATTGAACATCTTCCGGAAACATTAGACTATGGAAATATCTATCGGGGAACTTGGCAGTACGATCCTGTTCCCACTGACTCATAAACTCCATTGAAGGCAATTTGACCTTCCCGGACCAAACTTTGGCTAACCAACAAGCCTGGGTTTCATTAGTTCTCATTGGGAGGACAAACTTGGGTAAACCGACAACCGCCAAGTTTGGATAGTGATACAAGATCACATGCTTGTAGGTTCCATGAACCTTATGACCATCAGTCAACAAGGGATATGCTGGATTTTGTTTAAAGAATGGGAAGGATTTGATATAACCAGTACAGAATGCGACTGCACCTACATCAGATAAGGTAGTTCCATCAACTAATGCGATAGTTTTGGAGTCCGCATCAAAGGACTTAATATCGGCAACGTCCTTTATTAAATCAGACATCCCAGCTGGCATTAAGCTATCTGATCTTTTGGATTTATAAACAGGTCTCTTCAATTCCGAAACTAATTGAAAAGCTAAATCACCAGCAGAAGCCGAATTCCCGACAATAACAATCTTCCCGCTAACATCAGCAAACTTCCCTGGGTTTCTATACGACTTCACGTGGGAAATCGACCCAGGATATCTTTTTGTCCATTCAGACAAACCAGGTCTGTCAGGGATATATGGTACCTCATAATTCCCTGCTGCCAAAACCACGGCATCATAGACCTCACACACATCATCACCATCCAATCTCCCACCCTTGGTCGATTCATTAATAGGTCGAGAAATAACCTTCCATTTCAGATTTTCAACCATCTCCACAGAAACAACCTTGGTGCTAAACCTAACATATGGCTTAATTTCCTCACTATATTGTCTAATATACTTCAACACTTCACTCCGATCGGGGAAAATTGGCAAATCATCATCAAATTCAAGACCACCGTAACTCATAATATCCTTAGGCACATTAGTATCCAAATTATCATAGACCGCACTAGGGTAGACATATCCACCCTCTGGAGTCAGAACTGGTTCGAAATCAACCAGAGGCGATTCACTTGGGATGGGGGTTAGTGCAGCATCGGTAATCTCCGAATGATTCCAGAGTCCACCGAATCCTGATCGTTTTTCAAATCCTTGGATTTGCACGAACTTGTTTTCATACTTAAGAGCTTTGATGACAGATACACCCGCTGCACCTGCTCCTATAACCGCTACACGCTGGATTTGGCTTATACAATCGTGAATATCTGAGGCTGTCATGTTGGTGTTGGTGCAAAAAAAAGAACTCACTGGTGATAAAATTGCGAATTTCGGAGACCATTAGAAAAAAGCGAAGAAAAAGAAAAGCCGATGTGGGGCAAATGAAAGTGAAAGTGGCTCATTTGTTGTTTCTAAACACATTTAATTTATATTAATACAGTAATTCTCCACTAGGCAAACGATAGAAATATACACAATAGGGGAGGAGGGGTTTTTCAACAGTAATTCTACAAGGTATTTTTGCTACCCAGTGGGTCTTATTCAAAGTCATCATCGTCGCTATCTTCATAAGTCGGAATGTCATCAAGCATCGGCTGGTCAGATTGGGACCTTTGTCCATTTGAAGAATCTGGCTTTTGTTTCTTCGCAGGTGGCTCTTCACGTTGATCTTCACGCTCTGGTCGATCATGTTGTACAGGTGGTGGTGGTTGATGATACCCTTGTGGAGGGGCACCAGCTTGCGGCGGTTGTTGAACGCGGTGCCTATTTCTTCTTTCCATTTCTCGTGCTTTCCAGGCTTTGGCTATTTTAGGACAGGCTTCAATGACTTCATTTTCTTTAACCCCATCTTTGATCGAAAGCAAAATCTTTTCGACAACAGTAACATGATTTCCATTCGATTTATCATTTCTGAATCTCAACATTTCCCAATATCCTTTCTTTGTCTGGGATTTTCGACATTCAACAATTCTTCCTTGTAATGGCTCGTTTAAAGCCTTTAACCTTTCCCAATCATCATTACTTAAATCCAATCTTGCAAAGTCGGTATGGATATTACTTCCTTGCCATACTTTCAATTTGATTAAATCAGGTTTCGAGTCATAATCAGTGTATGTCGATGACGGATCCCTTTCATCCATATCTGGATCTTGGAATTGATTAAAGACAAATTCCACTTGATAATCGACTGTGTTTTCTTCTGCTGGTTTCCATTTTAACAAGGTTGAGTCTGTGGCAAAAACATATGGTGTTTCAGCACAGGTGAAAATCAACCCATCCGAAGCATGGAATAGTTGATTTAGTTTACTCAACACGTCATCCGCATGATATGATGTTAACATTGTTTTGAAACCGACTTTGAATGGGAAATCAGGCGAATTTATGATTTCGGGGTTTTTCTTTTTAAATTGATCAAATGGTTTCATTATATTCTCAGTGATATACCCCAATCTCTTTGGTAGTGGTCGATCAACAATTGTTTTCCCATTGATTGCAAGGGCATCGAATATACAATATCGTAAAAATGGTTCACTTATATTTTTATTTTCCAAGACCAATTCACCATCCAATAACGTACCATGATGATAAGTCTTTCTTTCTGGAGTTTCATGAATACTCAAGGGGAAATGAATGTTTGGAATATAATAATAATCATTTTCTCTAGTGATTAAGAAAACTCCTTCTCCTCGTTGTGGATCATTAATCACAAACAAAAGACATCTCAAACCATCAGATTTCTCACATACAAAATAATCCTTCTGCATCAAAGTCTCTTCCAAATGCTTTCTTTCGAACGAAACTGGTTGAGATCCAGGAAACCCCACACTTCTTCGCCCTAGGAGTTCAGACACCATAAGACGTAATTCTCTGGTTTCTCCCTCGTCCAACTTTGTCCCTGGTATCACAGGAATATCTCTTTCTTCCAATTGGATCATTCTGCACAAGTATATACCTGATAGATGTGGATAAAGCTCGGTTCTATTTGGTTCGAACAGGTGGGTGAGTCAATGTAGTGTGAAATTGGGGACTCCAACTGGCAGCCTTTTTCATCATGGCGTTGTGAGAAAACCAGAAAAAAAAGACCACGACATTTACGACATTCACCTGTCAAACGACATATTAGTTTCGATATAAACTCGGAAGAAGCTACACGATGGGTTCCGATGGATGTTTAACTTGTGACTATAGACATACGTAAATAAACTGTGAGCCAGGTACATTATGAGACTAACACCCCAAGTGATAAATCAATCTCCAATAATACTTAACCCAGAAAAGAAGCTAACATTGCAACTTCGAGATTTACAAATTCTGGCAATTGAAAATTTATCATTGACCAATGACAAGTTTGAAGTCATTGATTTAACTAATAATGAATTGATAGAACTTAGTGGTATACCCGATGGGTTTCGAAACCTAGAAACATTGTTGTTGGGAAACAACAACATAACACATATAGACGATTCCTTTCCAGAAAGCAATTGTATCAAATCGATTTCATTGATAAACAATAACATATCCCACTTCCAAGAGATCTTCTCTCAGAAGTTTAAACGTTTGGAGACTTTGATACTAAGTGGGAATCCGATAACTAAAGTAGAAAACTATCGTCTATTCATGATTTGGTTGATCCCATCATTGAAAGTGCTAGATTTCCAAAAAATCAAACAATCAGAGAGAGACAAAGCCAAGGATTTATTTGGAGCCGACAATAGCGTATATAATGACCTTGCCAAGTCGTTACTTAGCAAGCCTATCCTAAATGGTGAGAATGGAGTGGTGAATGCCATGTCATCCTCAGATAAGCAATTGAATACGGTGATTCACAAGTTGACCAAGGAGGAAAGGGAAGAGTTGCTAACTAAGTTAAAATCAGCAACTAGTATTGAAGAAATTGAAAGAATTGAAGCTGCTTTGAAGGTAGGGTCGATATAGGATGTAAGAGTGGATAGTCTATAGATAGAAGTAAGTATAACGTATAGAGGTGTTGTTTGCAGTCGGCGTAGATAAGCACCAGTAAATTGATAATCAGACATCTGTTGTGGTATTACGATGACACTGTTGTTTGATTCAAATATAAACACCCACTTCCCCTTCTACATGATACTGTATAGGAGTATGTGTCTATAAAATTTTCTTGTTTTCTTTGTTAGTGGTTGAATGAGTGAGACCAACAATGACAATGAAAGTGAGACACTGAAAAGTTAAATGAAAAGAATTGTAACAGAAAATTCCCAATTTATCATACTCTTCAACATTTTTCTTAAAGAGCAGCAAATCACTCTCTTTTTAAAGAGATACTTACATATAAAAGGGACTCATCGTGTAAGCACAAGCAGTATAAACGAGAGAGAGATAGAAAGATAGAGAAATAGAGAAAGAAGACTACGCACGAATCTCTCATATTTACATTCAAGCCAAATTTCGATTAATCAGGCTATATCTGGTGAAAAACAACAATTCTACCCAAATTCCACAACACCAGATTTGGGCTCAACCAGTTTTGTTGACCTATAAGCATTAACAAAACCATGACACTGGTAACACTGACTAGACCGAAAAGAAAAGCAACAATCAACAAGTCGTACAATGATACCCTAGATTACAGTCAAGAGTATGATTCTGGCAACAACTCATCCTCAAGTTCGGTCTCTGGTGCCAGTACACCTGCTACGAAAAAGAAGACATCTGCAAAGAGACATTCAACTCCCCAGCTTGAGAAAGGAGAGAATCATGTGAGCAATAGCAAGACACCCCAACCAACAGCATTGAAATCTACTATACCGTATAATTGGCAACCACCGATCACAGGTGATGATTTCTTTTCTTTCAAGTTAAATCTAACTGACGCATATATAGACCTTGGAACACAGACATTGTATTGTCCAAATCAGTTCACATCATCAAAAGGCAATAATAGTAATACCTCCAGAAAGAGGAATGTGAGTACGTTTTCGATTTCAAGAGATCAATATATATATATGATTAGTGAACCTCCTGGTGAACCTTATTATATTGGCCGCATAAGAGGATTTACAACAAAGAGGCATAAAGCCGGCGATGACAATTCATACCATTTAAGTGAAGGTATAGTCCAAGCTAGTGATTATGCGTTTCAGATTCAATGGTTTTATAGACCTAGAGACATTTCGAAGACAACTTCCGATTCGCGATTGTTGTTCGCATCTATGCATACCGATATATGTCCACTCACAAGTTTCCGAGGATTAGTGACAGTGGAACATAAACAAGATATAGAAGATAGGTATCTAAATGACTCCAAGTTGCAAAAGCAAGCACGAAATAACAGTAAAAAGTCAGCTTCACCTTCGACTTCATTATCAAGCTTAGAAACATACACCCAGAGCCCTAATTGCTTTTACTTTGATAAGCTATTTGATAGATATATGATTAAGTTTTATGATGTACTACTGACTAAGAATTTACTACAATATGCCGACGTGGAGAACAGTAAAAGTAAAAATTTCCTAATTGCATTGAACAAACGATTTGAATTCATATTTGTCGAAAGTCAAAGAACAAAGTCATTGATAAATACGTTCAGTTCCAACGCTTGCAACTGTGAGATATGCGGACAATGGTGTGATTCTACGCAAGATTCTATCAGTTGTGTTGAATGTAATCACTACTATCATATGCTATGTTTAGATCCTCCATTATTGAAAAAGCCAAGCAGAGGATTTTCGTGGTCTTGTGCAAGTTGTACGAAAAAGCATGAAATTGAATATCATAGTAAGAAAATGCTCATGTTATCTCATGATAATAAATCTTCAAACCAAGATCAATTAGCAATTGAATTGAATGCATTGAGTTCATTTGAACGTGAGTCAAATTCTGTTCCACCCTCCAGTATACCTAGTTCACAAGATGGCGATGAATCGGTGCCCTCTCTACCAAAGTACGAAACTATGGCAATTGACTTTTTAACCAAAGATAGAGACAACACATTTGAAAAGAGGAGATTAAAAGAAGAATGGTGCATGAGATATCTCGGAATGTACGCCCGCCTAGAAGATGGTGTTGATGTAGATGATAGATCTCCCTATCCTAGGGCATCTACCCGTTTGGGCTCCAAGCACCAAGCAGTAAATATACCCGAATGCGATGGCGAACATCCTATAGTATACTATGATGTGGAAAAGACACAATCGCCCCAAAAGAAGAAGAATGGATCCCTGCACAACAAAAAAGGGAAAACAGAAGGAAGTTGAAGAGTCGTTGAAGAAACTAAAAGTTCCGCCAGAATATGCAAACGTGGATCCAAAACAATATCCTGCTTGGTTGCAACCTAGACCTAAAGGATACGTAGAAAGAGGTGTCGATGACGGAGAGGGCGAGACATGTACTTTATTATGGAAGTCCAGCGAAAATGACATAAATGATAACTTTTCAAACTTGGATGCTTATATTGCACGATGTGCACCAATTGCAGAAGGTCTCGGATTATCTCCACACTCACCGAATTTCATGGATGCAATATTATTATACTATATGAACTATAATGGCGACTCAGGCAAGGCATTCCAAGATGCCCAAAAGTTAACAAAGGTGACATTGAAGGAGCCCGTTTTTACCAAAGAAGAAATCAAGAGATTTGAAGCAGGAGTGAAACAGTTTGGGAGTGAACTTCATCCAGTATATAAAAAGGTAAAGACGCAACTGTCTGCAATGATTGTTAGGTTCTATTATCTTTGGAAGAAAACGAAGAATGGGAGATTGATTTGGGGAAATTTCGAAGGTCGAATTCAAAAGAAGGTACAAAACATGGTGAAGGACGAAGCGGTTGTTGCTGCAGAAAAAGCATCCAAAATCGATCAGCATCCAGTATTTGATCAATTGGCCGATGCAGAGGATGATTCATGTTATGATTCAATCAAGATTCTCGAAACGCAACAGAAATTCGTTTGTAAGCATTGTAATGCCCATCAATCTACTCA